>JASDQU010739342.1:73607-100334 GCA_032191745.1 Picea mariana | reverse complement strand
TCTCTTCTCAGAGATAAGCTACCAGTGCCCTAGCTAGTTTATTTACAATCTGTCTGTAAGCATATTTCAGTCATTTGTTATTAATGAAGTCTTATTTCCGCTGCATCTCTGCGTGTATGTGTATTTCTGTATTTCATTGTGTTCCTACATAAATCTAGATCACCCACTATGGTAGTTAGATGTAATAAATGTGAGAAGGCTCTCTAGAAGGTTTCTAGAAGATAGAGAGAGCTATATAAAGAAGTGTAAGCAATGTAATGAAACATAGTGAAGAATATTGTGAATGTATCAAGCATCGATTGAGGAGTGTTATCCTTCCTTAAGGATTAATATATGGTGCTACCCTATCTCGAGGGTTTTCTCTATTTCTTGTGTTCAGTATCTGGTGAATGGTTTAGTTTATTCTTGTTGATATTATTGGTTATTTTGAGATTTATCTTCAAATATATTTAGGTGCGTAACAAATTCTATGATGAGTAGATCGTGGGGAAGATGGAAACGTTCCATCCAAAATATACATCATGCTTAGTTTCTGAAGGGATATATATAATCATTTCTCTTGTTGTCAATCGAAGTGATCAAGATTTGCTAAGGCGCAAAACTCAACAGTCGTCGGATCAACTCGATCAAATATGGATCGTTGATCGGAGTCACACTCATCGGATTGATCGAGGTCTAGGATTTAACATGACTCTGATAAGAGAGCTCTGATGACCGTTGATCAGAGGAATTGAATATCAACTGGGAGTCATCGATCTAGCCACGATCAAAAGAAAAATCCGGCTAAGGCAAATATATCACGTTGATGTTAGCCAAGACACATGGTGATTTTTTTATTAGCCCATGATGATGTTGGCATGTCATGGGAGCATGACACATGTCACCCATTTCTTGCGTTTTTACCTATGAATCCGGCGGGTTCCACTTGTCCACATGGTGAAAACTAGTTGGCTCTACTGAGGGGCTGACACGACACTTGGCTGAGGAAACTCAAAATCATAGATCAGATCTAGACCGTTGATAAATCCTACTTGAAAGAGGTCTGAATAGATCTAGAATGTCCATCTGAGGTGCCCCATCAGAGCTATCCAGAGCCAAGAATCGTGAGGAAATCTGACAATTTTCGATCTAGTGCTGCTAGGAGAAGTCCAACAACACACAAGAGTCATCGATCTAGCTCAACAAAAAACAAAAAATTGACTAAGGAAAATATCATCATCCTGATGTCATCACGACATGTGGTGATTTTTCACTAGTCCACTCTGTCAAAGAGGTGGCAGGCATGCATGGAACATGTCACCGACTTTTGATATTTTGGCCTGTGAATCTGGTGGGTTCCACTTATCTATGTGGAATTCTCTGATTGTCCCTAACAGTGTTTCACTGGCGTGCTAATGTGACACATAGGTGAGAAAAATTGAGACCAAAGATCAGTTATGGACCGTCAATCGGGGTCGTGCTTACTTAAATCTAGGGCGTTGATTGGAGGTGTCCATCAAAGTGATCGAGGTCTAGTGTGCAAACATGACTCTGATGAGGGAGCTCCGAAGGGATGGTAAGACAAATTGGGGTTGTCCATCGGAGGTCCAAGGAAAACTGAGATTCATTGATCTAGGTTCAACCAAAAGCTAGAAATGGATAAGGAAATGAAAAAGGCGTGTTGTTGTCACCCTGGGCACATTGTGTATTTTCATTGGTCCACAATGGCGCCAAGGTGGCAGGTAAATGAGACACGTGTAACCCATTTTTTATAATCTTTGGGGTGACTTAAGCGGGTTTCACATGTCCACGTGGAAACTCCGGATTGGTTCTGATATTGCCCTATTGCCATGCTAAGATGTTATCTCCTCTACATTTCACCAATGATGACATCGTCATCAGCACTATGAAAACTTGCATCGGGGGTTTCAGTTTGCATCTCGACAATGATGATCTACATCTTGATCTCCACTGTTTATATTTCGTCGATGCTAGGAGATCCGTCGATCAATGTTCGACCAAAAGCCACAATATGTTAAGGCATTGAAAAGGCCATGCTAACATTGCCTTGGGAACATGGTGTATTTTCATTGGTCCACGATGGTTCTGATGTGGTGGGGTAATAGGACACATGTCACCCAGTTTTGATATATTTACCTTTGCATCTGGTGGGTTCCACATGTCCACGTGGAATTATCTAATTGGATTTGATAGCGCCTCTTTGGCATGCTAACGCGACCCCTAGCTAGGAGGCTTTAATACTCAAGGGTAGATCTGGACTGTTGATCTTCTTGGGGGCACGACTGATGGCACCTATCAAATCTGGGTTGTCCGTCGAAAGTGTGCCCATCAAGGTGCTTGAGAGTTAGGTTGTAAAGGAAGCTTTGACGAGGGAACTCCGATGACCATTGATTTAAAGATCGGGTGCACAATGCGATATGAGTTGTCTATCTCTCGTGGCCCAAAAAACTTCTGAAATGTTGTGCTTTTAGGCCACGGTCTTATGATAGACTCTTGGGCTAATAGACCTAGGCCCCTTTTCGTGCATGACAAGCCCCTTTTGGCCGAGACAATTCCATTTTAGATCGAGACAAGTCCATTTTGAACTGTGACAAAGCCCTTTTGGACCACAACAAGCCCCTTTTGGATTGTGAGAAGCCCTTTTTGGACTGCGATAAGGACGCAAGGGCTTAATTTATTCCTTATGTGCACAAGGGCATGGATTTTTCTTATTGTTTCTTCATTTTTCCTTAGGAAAATTTGACTCTTAGTTGCATAGAGGCTCTTTAAGCTCAACTTTTTGTTGCTAACTCATCTGATCTCGACCTTAAAACTTCAGTCATCCTTCATTCGATTTCAAGAACAAATACAGTACTAACATTTGGCTCCAACGGGGATAGCATACCCTTGCGGTCTACTGAGAACTAAATACTAAGTTCCTTCTTCTGTTGGGTTACTGAGTCTACCTGGACAGATACATCTCCTTTAGACCTAAAAATTGATATGATATGTGACACATTCTCAACAACTTAAGTCATTAGAAACCTACCTACTTGTTGAAGTAGTCAATGATGAATGAAGTAAAATTAAAAATTCATGAACATAAATGAAAATAAAATATTTATTTACATGGTAAGAAAATCTTGTAGTGATCATTACTACAAAAATTTCTTGAGGAACCTCCCATTTACAGGATCCCCAATCAATTATCTTTCTAGCTGAGCTAAATCATAAGTGTTGTTATCTTGGATTGCAATCACTTTGGGTGTTATTATCAAATTTTCCTTGTTTCCCTTTAAATTCTCTTTAGGAATCTCTTTTCAGGACCAAATCCCCTACCATGAAATTTCTTTCCTTGATCCTTTCATCAAATATTTCTTTTATTCTTTCTTGGTGAGCTTGGGACTTTATTTGAAATTTCTCTCTTACATGTTGGACTTGAATCAACTAGTTAATCTTCTCTGCATTTCATCTGATTCTGTATCCTTATATTGCAATTATTTCATCATGGGGAGACTGAGTTGAATGGGGAAAATGGATTCCAACCCATACACTCACTACAAAGGGGAATTTCTAATGGCCCTCTTAATGCTAACTCTGTCTACCCAAACAACATATTTTAGGTGGGAATCCCATGCCTTCTTTTTTTGAGATAAATTTTTCTTGATAATCTTGATAAGGTTCTTGTTGGAGGATTCATCCAAACCATTTCCCTGTGGACATTAAGTAGTAGAGTGCCCCGAATCTATGTTGTAGTCCTGACAAAACCTAACCAATTTGGCAAATTTGAAGGCTTGAGAATTATCAACAATGATCTTTCTTGGGCACCCAAATCTGGCCAAGATATTTTCTTCTAGGAAACTTTATGATGGTTGTATCACTGGCTACCCTTTTAGGTATGGCCTCTACCCATTTTGTGAAATAATTTGTGGCTGTCAAAATCCATTTGTGTTGTCCACTTGAATTTGGATTAATTTCACCAATGAAGTCTAATCCCCACTGTCAAAAAGATTTCTCAACTTTGATTGGTTTTAGTGGGAGGGGCAACAACTTCTACTTTCCTGCAAACATTTGGCATTCTATACATGCTCGAACCAAGCAATTTACATCAGAAAATAAATAGGGCCAGTAATACCCAGCTCTAAGGATATTGTATGCAGTGGCTCTCCAAGCATGGTGACCCCCACGCACACCCTTATGAAACTGAATGATTATGCCCTTAGTTTCTTCCTCAATGAGGAAATTTAGTAGGATTCCCCCTGGGTCCTTCCAAAACAGGTTCCCCCCCAATATGTGATATTTTAAAACTTTAATCTTAATAGACCTAACCCTAGCTTTATCCCATGTTGGTGAGTAGCTAAATTTTTTCAAGTAAAAGATGATGTCTTTATACCAATCAGAATGGGAAAATTTTTCACTTACCTCTAAGGATGGTTCTTGTGTTTCATCCTCTTCAGACTCTGCTGCTATGATGTTTATTGATAGTGCATTCAAATCTAGAAATTTGCAGTTAGATTCAACCAACAATTTGGCTAGTCCTTGTCCTCTTACCAACTTTGTGGGATTGATCTCCATGCTATACTCTTGAATCTTAGCAATTCATTTACCCCTTTTCCCCTCACTGTCAGGCCGTGTGAGAATATCCTTTATAGTACTAGTAGGTACATAAGACAATATCTTAGAATGCAATATATAATCTCTGAAATCCTTTAATGCTTTGACTAGCACATAAGCCTTCTTTTTCATGCTAATATACTTCAGCTCAACATCCCTTAGGGCCTTGCCGAAAAAGGGTATGGGTTGCTCTTTGTATTTTTCATTTTTCTAGAGAAACACAACAACTATTGTATGCGCTAATGCAAAAGAGAAAATGAGGAAATCCTTGTCATAATTCAGGCTAATCAGAACTGTAGACTCTCCCAAGGCTTCCTTGATCTACTAGAAATATTTTGTGGCTTTAGCTGTCCACTTGAATTCATGGTAATTTTTCAACATGTTGGTAATATGCTTGACCATTTCGACAAAATTGGGGACACCTTCTCAAAAATCTTATTTTACCTAAGAAAGATTGTACTTCTTTCTTGTTCCTAGGCTGAGCAATTTGTTTGATTGCCTCCACCCTTTCTGGATCTATCTTCACCCATTCTTTGGATACTATATAGCCAAGAAGATTTCCTTATACCATAGAAAAATAAGACTTTTTTGGGTTCAAGGACAACCCAAATTTCCTACACTTCACAAAGGTTTGCCTTAAATGCTTGATGTGATATTCATCTGTCTTGGAGAAAACAACCATGTCATCGAGGTATATGACAATGAACTTGTCTCTCTCACCCACAAAATAAATGTTCATAACTCTCTGAAATGTTGTTCATGCATTTATCAAACCAAAAGGAATTTTGTCATACATGAAGGTCCCCCATGGTGTTGTGAAGGTTTTCTTCTCTCTATTATCTAGGTGCATGGACACTTGGTTGTATCCTGAAAAACCATCCATCATAGATATCCTATTTTCCCCCATCACTTTCTGTAGTATATGATCCATATCGGGTAGAGGGTAGTTATCTTTTAAAGAGAATTTATTTAGGTTCCTGAAGTCCACACAAAGCCTTATTTCTCCACTCTTGTTTCTCACTGGAACTAAATTAGAAACCCATTCAGAGTATCTTAAAGGAATAATAATATGTGCATCTAATAATTTCCTCATCTCTTTCTCAATGGTAGGAAATAAAAGAGGATTAACTTGCATGAGCTTCTTCCTAAAAGAGTTAGTACTAGGTTTGAGGGGTATTCGATGTTGGATGATACGGGTATCATAAGTTTTCAGGTCCTCGTATCTCCATGGAAATACATCCATGTACTGTTTGAACATCTGCAAATACTCTGCCCTATAATCAACATGAATATTTTTGGACAACTTAATATATTTAGGATATTTTTGAGTCCCAATATTATATTCCTCAATGCTACCATATTTTGGAAGGACAACTAGTTTGACAAGTACAACATTTCTATCAAACAACTTCTCTAAAGGAACAAGTCCTTTGGGAATGAAGTTATTCTTAAGCTTCAAGACTTTTTTCTCAGTCGTGTGATAGATAAATTTGGGGATATCTTTAGCCTCCTCCCCAATGTCATGTTTGGTGTCTTCTTCATCATCTGAATCAATATGAGTATTTGCAAACTCATCTATCACTTCCATGAACATTTTAATCTGTTGATCATCTTCAAAATCTTGCTAGTATTTGATATTATCAGGGATGGAAGGTTTGTATCTCATTTCAATCTCATATTTAATTTGAGGGGTAGCCGGTACTTTAAAGGTACTATCATCTACTACTAAGGAATCGACTGGCTAATTAAACTCTTTCAAAATAGAAGAAATACTAAAATCTACATAAAAATTATCAATCATATCTCATACCTGATTTTTGTATGCCCTCATTCTTGGATTCCTTATTTGATAAGAACCTTTTACTTGCCGCACAACTAGATCTGAATCTCCAAAGACCCCCGTATTTGTAATTTGCATCCTTCTTGCTGCCTTTAGGCCTAAGATCATGACTTCATATTCATCTACGTTATTTGTCGTCTCAAACTCTAGTTTGTAGGACAAATGGATTTCTTTTTTGGTGGGAGAGATGAGAATTATACTAGTCCCAACCCATTCTTTTGAGCATACACCATCAAAAAACATTTTCCATAGGCCATATACTTCCTCTACATGGTTTACAAGAGGATCTACATGTATTGGGTTTTCATTGTACTCTTTATTTACAAATAGGATACAATAGCCCAGATCTTCATCAACAACATATATGGGATGATTCATAGGGTTGTTATGATCACTGACAACATAAGAAAACTTTGTTTCTCGGTACATCCTTCTGAGCTCCCCTCCAAAAAATCATACAGTGGCATAAGTCATATCCATCTACTCAATGCTTCCCAATTTTGTGCCCAGGTTATGGACAAAAACATGCCATAATTGGTCGGAAAACAACATATAGCTGGCCCAGGGTAAAAAACATGTCTTCAATCGGCCCATAACACTTCACCTTCCTGGAATCAATTGAATAAAGGTCATGATATGGCCTGATTATTTCCAAACCCAACTTCTCCATGACTAATTTGGGCACAGGATTGTGTGATGCTCTAGAATTGAACATACAATTATGAAACATTTTTTCATGAATATTCAAGGTCACATAGAATGGTTCCACAGATTCCTCTTTGTCGTCAATATGAGGACCAAAAAATATGGTAGGGGACTCATCTTGTACATTCAAAGTATCATGAGGATTTGTTGATCCCTTCCCCTACATCATTTTTTCAATTTGTTTATGGTATGAGGGGTTTTTAGCCAGCTCCACCAAAGGCACACGAATCTTGATATTAGAAAATTCATGTTCAAAATTTAAAGGTGAAACTAATTCCTCAAGATATTTTGTTTCTTTTTCCTTTTTTACAGGCTCCAAAACTTCATCTACTTTAGGGATGTCTATAACTTCTTTAGCTTTATCTTTGGAAATTTTTGGAAAACAATTCTTAGCATAAGGTTGACTGTCTGCAACAACTCCTTTCTGTCAAGGCTTGAGATCATAATTCTTATGCATATCAACATATAGTGCGTCAGCAAAAATTCTCTATCGAAATGAGGATAAAGCTCCTTTGTTGTGCTGAGAATCAAGCACCAGTTTCTTAGGATTTAGTGACCCTTCATAGTCATATTGAGTTAGATACATAACATCATTATCATCTTGAAGTAGGTGGATTTATTCTGTGTATTCATCATATCCCTCATCCACTACTTCTTCAATAAAATTGTTATCATTCTTGGTTTTTACAGGGGGGTGGATGGGTTGTTCTTCATTTCTTCTCTCCCTCCTCATGAGTTGTGGATTAGGAGGTATTTTGAATTGATTAGGGTTAGGATTCCTTATTCCTCCCTCTCGGGGGGATTTATTTGTATTTATATGCTTTATCTCAAATATGGACATTTTGTTTGTCAGATTCTTGATCACTCTAGACATCTCATCCATCTTTTCTTCTTGAGGTTCTCTACTTGAGTCAGAAGTACCACAGTCTTCCTTGACCTTTTTCTTTTTTGCATGACCCTGTTTTTATTTCATATTTCTTTATGCAATAATGTTTCCTTCCATGTCTATTGCATCCTATTGCATTACTAGCAGGGTTGGAGACCTTATTTCTCTCAAAGTCATCGAAAAATCAACATCAAATGCCCCAACATGTGTCACTTTAGTTTTTGTTTGGAAGGTATTTATATCTGCAAGGACATTGTTATAGAGCTTATTAAACCTCCTGTTAAAGTCATCAACAATTTCATTGGCTCTTTTCCTCAGTGAGATAAATTCATTTAGGTAGTATAGGCTATCCCTTTGCTCACCCCACTGTCTCATAAATGCATCTTCTAGAGCTGACCAACTATCAATTGAAGCAACATGTAACTCTCTAAACCATTTTCTAACATCTCCCCCCAAATTTTGGACAAATAGCCTCATGAATACATCATCGTGCTATATAAAATGGTCATCTATAAAGTCTCAAAAAGCACTCATATGCTCTTCAGCTGAGAAGGTTTCATTTCCATCAAATTTTGACATATATTTCATGTAATTCTTAGGGAGATCATGGGTAATTTGGGGCAGATTCAATGGGGAAAATATGGAGGTGACCCAAGGATTTATAGGTGGTGGGGGAGGTTGATTTCCCCCAGGTATTCCTCCACCTAATCCATCCATGATATTTTGTAAAAAAAAATTATGGGCTTCAAAAGACAGAGGAGAGACAAGAATTTTCAAAAAGGGTTGATGAGAAGAAATGACTTATGGGATGAATTCTAAAGGATAATTTTGAATATCTAACAAACGTTATGGTGTATATTTTAAATCAAAAAGTGAATCTTCATATATATATCAGTCATATTTACATATTTATCATTTTAATGAACAACAGAAGAAAATATTTATAAATAAGGATTACCTGAAAAAGAAGAGATCTGGCATTCTCTAACATTTCTCCAGGTGACAAGATTTTATGGATCTGATTATATCAGAACCCGATTAGAATTAGGGTGGATTCTGGTATGCCTTTTTGAATAGGCCATATTTTCCTTCTATGGAGTCGCCAGGTGAAAAATTAACACCCAAGTTCCCGACGCTTGTTCACCGTCAAGTCTCAAAGATTACAATGTCGTATACCCAGGGAAGATATCTTCAATTTATGTCCCTGGAAATGATGCCATTTAAGATGTTATCCCTTGATATGTTACAAGATATTATTGGAACGATGTTGAGTCACCCCAGGGGATAAGACTCAAAATGAATCTTAAAGACATATTTGCAGTAAGGTAATTATGAAATATTTGGGAAGTTTTCCCTCTCTCTCTCTTTTTATTATGAAATTATAGGACCTTAAATAGTCTTAGATTAGATGACAAATGCTCTCAACTATCATAGGCATATGTCTACAATTGTTTCAAAAAATCAATATTTAAAAGGAGAATGAAGTGATGGATTGGAAGAAAAAAAAGATAAACATACATGGCACTACTGGGAATGAATCCTATAGCCTATGGAAAAGAACAGCGTGTTGAGCAATTAATAATTCAACAACTCTAACATGTGCATATAGATCAATAAAAACTTGCTTCAAATAGTTAACATCTTTACACATCCAAACACATGAAGTTACCCTCTGCATATATTTTAAATGCACAAAGAAAATGACAAGAATTGGTCATACATTCAGAGGAAATCAATTATGTGTCATTACCAGACATCATACAATAATACTAAACATGGTGAATGGCTTACTGCTTGAGATTTTATATATTCGATCTGATACAAGAAAATGAAGAGTGGAAGGAGATTCTTTACAAGAACACAGATACTGCAAGGAAGGGATTACAGACTGAAACTTAAACACAAAGGGTGAATCTTTGTTTTCTGCTGCATTTATCAATTGACTCTGCTCAAGGTATTTGGTCAAACAAATCTAGTTGTAAGAAACTCTTCAATTCCCCAAAGTGTCACCCCTAACAATGGGTGCCTTGATTGTCTTTTATTCATATCGCTCATGCCCTAAAAACCATTCCTAAAACCGCTTCCATCTTCTTGATTCTTTCATGGTTTCTCTTTGGTAAAATCATAAAAAAATCCCTTTATGTGATGGAATTATGTTATGAGAAGACTTTGGGTAACACGAAACTTGCCAGCCAAAATATACATCACACCTGATTCTTGAAGAGATCTATGTAATAATTTCTTTTGTTGTTGGGCACTCGAAATGAAATTTTCACAGGCATGAGACCGCGTGAATCAATGACCTTTGGATCTATCGTTTGTAGGTGATCATGATCGTTGATCAGAGGCGTGTCAATAAGAGTGATCAAGGTCTTCCAAGGCACAAAACTGAACAGTCGTGAGATCAACTTGATCAAATCTAGACCGTTGATCGGAGACACACTCATCGGATTAATCGGGGTCTGGGATTCAATAGGACTCCGATAAGGGAACTCCAATGACCATTGATCAGAGGAAATGAAGATGAAATGGGATCCATCAATCTAGCCACAGTCGAAAGAAAAAATTGGCTAAGGCAAAGATATCACACTTGCATTAGCCTGGACACATGGTGATCTTTTTATTGTCCCATGATGACGCTGACATGACAGGGGAGTGTGACATGTTTCACCCATTTCTGGTGTTTTGACCTATGAATTTGGTGGGTTCCACTTGTCCATGTGGAAAAAACTGGTTGGCTCTGATAGTGCTCTATTGGTGAGCTGACATGATACTTGTTTGGGGAAAATCAAAATCAGAGATCAGATATGGTTCATTGATCAATACTACTTGAAAGAGGTCCAAATAGATCTGGAATTTCCATTTGAGGTGCCCCATCAGAGCTATCCAGAGCTAGGACCCATGAGGAACTCTGAAGAAGGAACTTCCACGACCATCGATCTGGAGCTACTTGGGGAATTCTGACGATGCACAAGAGTCGTCGATCTGGATCGACCAAAAACCAAAATTCATCTAAGGAAAATATCATCATGATGACATCATCATGACACATGGAAGTTTTTCATTAGTCCACTCTGTCACAGAGGTGCCAGACATTCATGACACATGTCACCCACTTTTTATATTTTGTTCTATGAATCTGGTGGGTTCCACTTGTCCACATCACATTCTCTGATTGGCCCTGACTATGCTTCACTGATGTGTTGATGTGACATGTGGCTGGGAAAAATTGATCAGATATGGACCATCAATTAGGGGCGTGCTTACTTAAATTTGGGTCGTTGATCGAAGGTGTCCATCAGAGTGACCCAGGTCTAGCGTGAAAACATGATTCCAATGAGGGAGCTATGAAGGGTCGGTGTTGGCGCTACACACAGTTGTAAGAACCTAGGTTTGAGTTATCTTTGACTCACAAACCCCTTCAGACACCGACCCTGTCGACATCACTTGCATGCACAGATGAAGTCTCACTCGAGGTACCTATTGGGACAGCAAGAACCAAGTTTCTATAGTAGTGAGGGAATGGGAGGTGATCATTCTGTTCATTCTTACTTATTAGTTTTGTGCACAAAGATCTGTCTTTATTCTTCATGAGCTACTTAGGGAGTTCAGATTCCTATTACCATTATATTCCATATTACAACATGACCCATTAATGTAACACGCGTAACAATTGTGCAATGATTATACATAAGACAATTCTAATCTAATAAATATTCAAACAAAATCCATGAACAATCACACAAAATATGATTAACACATGAGTTAACGTGGTTCACCCAACTCTAGGCTACATCCACAATGACTGGCTTCTTTATTATATGTTTGGTAATTGCTTCATGCTTTTGCACTGCGCTTACAAAGATATATCATAGTTATATTCCTCTCTCCTAGCCTATTCGTTCTGTAGTGCAAGCCACTCTCTCTCTCTCTCTCTCTCTCTCTTTGCATCATCATCTCTTAACATTTAGACATCGATTATCTCCCTTCTCAGTCTATCCTATCACCCTTCTTACTGATAGGATATCTCGGCAGCTTGGAGAAAACTCCACAATACTTCTCGAGAATAACCACCAGGAGGAACCCATATTCTCCGAACCCATTACATATTTATACATACATTCTAGGGCTTAAAACCCTACTTTGTTCATCCCAAAACCCTATTACAATACATGATGACTCAATTAACTTGTTGTTCAGGCTGCTTTCACTGGATTTTCCATCTGCATGCTGCTTTTGCACTCTGTCTTTTTTTCTTCCTTCTTTTACGCGCCTTCTATATTTATCATGTCGGGTCGTCATCCTTCCTTTTCGACCACTTTATTCTCCTGCTTTATTCTCTTCTTTATTCACTGCTTTTATTCTCTGCTTTATTCCTCTTTCTATGTGTTGTCCTCCTAAATGCACCTCAATTGTACACTCCCTAGTATTCCTTCTTCTTTTGTGCACTCCCCAACACTCACCTGTGGCTCATGCCGAGAAACTTAGGCTTGTTTCCTATTCCTCCATGCTTTGATATACCTTTGGGAATCTCCCTTAGCTACCTCCACTTCCTTTAGTATTGTTGCCTCTGTTTCTATGATCTCTTCAACTCCCTGCACAGTCAAGGCTGTAAGTTTTTCTTCTGCTTCCTAGGATGCTTGCTTCACCTTGCTCTGTGTAGTGGATAGTTCACTTATCACCCTCACTGCTTCTTACTAAATCAATCCTAAGTGCTATTGAAGGATATTCTGCCGATCCTAATTTTCTCCACTTCCATGTATGATTTCCTCTGTGCCAAAATGGTTTTCATACATTCAACTAGTGGAAGTGTGTTGATTCTCTCTGAATATTGTTGGGCCTTTTCCCATGCTTCTCTTAATTTGGCCTCCACAACCTTCATCTTTGGATCTTCCATCAAGTCTATTTAGATTTGTGTGCTCTCCTTGTATAGTTTTGCGCACTCTTCTTCCACCTTTTTTATGTTGGCGACGACTATCATCGCCATTATATCTCTTTCTTCTCTTACTTCTGGTGGCGTACCTGGCATAGTTCATAGTTGTAGGTCCTCAATATTTGCTTGAAAGCCCTTGGTGACTTCACCAATATGCAATACATGTTATTCCATAGTAGCCTCGATAACTATCGACACTTCTGGCACTTCCTTATACAACTTCTGGACAACCGCTTATGCCTTCTACACCATGCTCTCGACTTCATCCTTTTTCTTTAAAGCTTTCCTGGCCCTTTCCTCAGCCTAATTCTTTTCCTTCCTTACTCCTTCCACTACTCTCTTTTTTTGTAGAACACTTTCATATTGTTTTTGTAATTGGGCCCTTTCCTCCTATACTCGAGTTTGCTCTGGTTTGCTCACTCTTGCATGCAACTCTTAGTAACAATGGTTTACGCTTAGCGACCTTCGACTGTTTTTGTGCCTCCTTTCCAATTATGCATATCTCATCACACCTTAACTAACTTTTCCATTCCACCAATGGGGTTGATGAATAGTTAAATAAATGTGGCTTTATTACCAAATTCATCATGTGATTTTTTCCTCGTATTGCCAATCTGTCGTGATTTCCAGTGGATTTTTTTCCATTTAAGATTATACGACATCTTTATGACTTTTCATTACCCTATTATCATCGTCATTTCCATGATTTAATTCTTCCAATGGTATTGTCATTGCCAAACTGTTCAATTGTTCTGATTTTACATTTACTTATGTCACATTATTTTTCTTCTTTGGATTACTATATTAACTAGCACAGTTCCATCTCGATGCGCGATAACCATTCCTTCTATGCAAGGTCTTATGTCCTTGTACTCGATACTCTTTTTCTTTTTCTATATCTACTTTTATTTATTTTTATTCCTTTTTCTACTTTTTATATTTTTTTCTGTGTTTTATGTTCCTACTATAGTACAATTAATTTTATACATGTGTTCAAGCGCAACCCCAATTACTGCACAGACTGTCGGTCGTATCTATAGAGTTTCAGTCAACTTCCATTCACTATTCCTCCAAGGAATTTTGCATTCAGGGTTTCCAACTATGCAACGCCTGTCTATGTTACATGTTCAATCACATAGGGTCCTAACCAACATTTTAAATTTTCCTGGATGCTGCATGAACTTGTTTTCATAGAGTAATACCAAATCTCCCACTTGAAACTTTTTCTGTTTAATGTGTAATCATGCCATGTCTTCTCTCTTTCCTTTTGAACTTGATGATGGAAACCTACAACAAACCGATCTTCCTAAAGTTGTACTAACTGTGATAATCCCTCCTCTACTACACCAGAGTCTAACAGATCAATGATATCTACAATGCGCAGGCTAGGTAGAATAAACTCCATTTTCATCACTGCTTCTAGTCCATAGACCAACCTGAAAGGTGTCTATTCTGTCAACTTTTTTCTTGTTGTCCTATCGGCCCATAACATTTCAATAAATCTTAAGTCCCAATAATCTCTCCCTACATTGCAGATATTTGTCAATGAATTCTCCAATATTTTATTGAAAGCTTCCATCTTTCCATTGGCCTTAGGATGATACAGGGTACTCTTTTGATGATGAATTTGAAACTCCTCAGTCAATGGTGCAATTTTGCTATTTAGAAAGTGTTTTCCTTGATCACTGAGTAATATATGTGGGTATCCAAATAGTGTGATTACATTCTCAATAAAAAAATCACGTAGCAGGCTCTGCAATGCAGTCTGTGACTGGTGCTACTTATTCCCATGTTGTCAAATACTCTGCCACAAATATTATTTACCTTGCCTCGGATCTTCTTGCTTTTGGGTTGATTGGCCCTACAAAGTCTATGGCCCATTTATTAAATGCTTACAACGTAACTTGTGTATTCAAAGGAATTTCATCCCTCCTGGATGGTTTTCCCACTCTTTGACATACATCGCATGACTGGCAATATTCCTTAGCATCTTTGTGAAGTGTGGCCCACCAAATCCCTATGCACGAAATATTTTGTGTAGTTTCTCTCCCTGCATAATGTCCTCCTACAATCATTTCATGTGCTTCTTCGAGTATCATTGGTATTTCATGTTCCAACACACATCGTCTCAATATTCCATCTACACCCAACTTGTATAAATCCCCTACAATCAACTGATAATCTGTGAATTTCACTACCAATTGTTTCTTCTATGCAATTGTCATGTCTGATGGAGCCATTCCTGTACTTAGAAACTACATGATGTCTGAGAAGTAATCATACACCATTTTTACTACAAATAGTTGTACATTTGGGAATCTATCATCTAAATTTTGTGCATCTTCTCCTGATAGTATGCATGATAGATGATCTTGTCCTCCATTCAACTTCCCTGGTTTCACCACAACCTCAAAATCGTATTCCTAGAACAATAGTAGCCATCTGCATATTCTCCCCCCCAACACTGACTTGTTCACTAAGTATTTTAATGCAAAATGGTATGTGTACATCTTAAAGTGAGACCCCAATAAGTAATTTCTGAACTTTTGCAGTGCATATACCATTGCTAATCCTTCTCATTCTGTAGTACTGTAATTCTTCTCTACTATGGAAAATTCCTACTGGAAAACACAATTGGGTGATGTATGTATCCCTCCCTTGGTTGAGACAGTACTATGCCCAATGTTATGGACGATGCACCTACATGAACATGGAACTCCTTGTTCCAATCTGGAAAGATCAAAATTGCCGCGATCACTAGTTTTTGATTTCATGTGTCTAGACCCTTTTGGCAGTCCTCATTCCATTGGAAATTTGCTTCCTTCTTCAGTAAATTTTCCATCGGTGTTGTGATCTATGCATATCCCTTAATATTTTTTTTGTAATAGCTTGTATGGCCCAGAGTTTCCCTCAACTTTCTGATTGATGTAGGTGGTTCTAAATCCAGAATCATTGGAATCTTGGTTGGATCTACTATTAATCCTTGCTTGCAAACTACATTCCCCAGCAAAATTCCAAACGATGCACAAAAAATACACTTCTTTAGGTTCAATGAAATATGAAATTGTCTACACCTATCCAACATTAGCCTGATTACTTCTATGTGATCTTTCAGTAGACTAAACACAGTCCAATCATCCAAGTACAATTCAAGGAACTTATGAATAAATTCCTTGAATGTTGCAACCACTAATATGGATAACACCACAGGTGAATTCTTTAGTCCAAAAGGTATTATTGTATATTGATAACTCCCCCACTGTGTCGCAAAAGTAATCTTGTGTCGGTCTTCCTGTGCAATCTTTATCTTATGGCACCTCGAGAATCCATTTGTGAAAGAATAAGTTTATTTCCCTTCTACATTCTCCAATACCTCATTTGTGAAAGAATAAGTTTATTTCCCTTCTACATTCTCCAATACCTCATTTGTGAATGGTATTGGGAATGGGTCATGTAAACATGCATCATTCAACTTCCTCAGATCCATGCAATTCTAGATTCCTCATGTCTTCTTGTCCTGCACTACCATTGGACTAATCCATTCTGATTCCTCCCCTGGTTCAATGATTCACTCGTCCAACATCTTGTCTATTTTGGCTTTCACCTTTTCCTTGTACTTCAGATTTAACCTATAAGGCCTCTATCACACTGGCTTAGCACCTGGTTTCAAGGGAATATTCATCTCTCCTAAGACCCCAACTATCCCCTTCATCTTAGAAAATGTAGTTGGGAATAGGTATTTATATTCACGCAGCAAGTCTGCAATATTTTCTACGGTCTCATCACTCTAGTAATCCCCTATCTGTGCAAACTTCAGATTCTTTG
The DNA here is from genome assembly GCA_032191745.1 of Picea mariana. Classification (NCBI taxonomy): domain Eukaryota; kingdom Viridiplantae; phylum Streptophyta; class Pinopsida; order Pinales; family Pinaceae; genus Picea; species Picea mariana. The sequence goes on along the minus strand of JASDQU010739342.1, from coordinate 83,552 downwards.
TCGTCCCAATGTTTACCTTCCACATATTTATGGGTTGTTTGTATGCAACGGACTCAAGCTCTGGTCCTTCTACTTCCCGTTATCCATATGTTTTTTATACTTGCATGTTCTTAGGATATTCCTCATCATATTCTTCCTTAGCCACATTGTAACACTCCAATAACTCCAGGATAGTCATATTAGCTCTGTGTGCACTGCACACTGGTACCATCTCCATCGACCCTTCTTCTGAGAAGATATTGGTTTGAATAGCATATAGCGTTGCATCTATTGATGGAGATTCATGTTCAAATGTAAATGTGACTTTAAACCTCTGAGCCAACTCTTCCCATCTAATTATTTCTCTATGAATTTCCAATCCTAGATACTAGCTCTTCGGAATTGTATCGAGTCTATGTATAAATATGTGCATCGATTTTGTTTTTGGTACTGAAATCCATAAATTCTTGCACTACTCAACATGACCTGTGGGATCATTCTCTCATGTACAATTTTGTGCAATATTTTCTCCCTAAGTACCAAACCTTACTTGCATTAGTCTTTTGCGTTGTGACCAGTCTTCCATTCCTTCTTTGTGTGCAACCAACCATCTGGATGGAGTTGCTTTTAGGACAACATCTAATGCCAACAAACTTTCTTATTAAGGTACCTGGAACTCAAATGCATTTACAAATGAACTTATATTAGTTAATCCATCGTACCTGGGTGGATCACATAATTATGCTCCAATCTAGCGTAAGGATCAGATTATGCGTGCACATTGTCTAGTTAACACTTCATGCATCCGTTGTTTCCAATGCTCTAGACCTTCCTCTGATTCTGATGAACATGAACTGATACTTCTCCAACTTAGCGCACCATCCACAATAGGTTTAACATAATATTCCATCTGTGCAGTTAGGTTATACAAATTGTCAATGTCATTTCCTCATATTGGCTCTATGTACCTCTTTCCTTCTGTTGGGTCTAATGGTGCAGTAACTTTCAAATCTTCGACTTCAAATATCATTTCCCTCTTCTTCAGATTAATGATTAATTGGTTATCAAATTCAAATTCAAGTCCCATCAATGCTAGATATGGTTGACCATCATCGACGATTTCGATAACTTCAAATTCTGCCACATTGCACGCCCCATATATGTTCACAGACACTCCTGTCAATCGACCAATCGATACTATTTTGTGTTGATCTGTGCAACTTAACTGAATATGATACCATACTATCTTAGGTATGTCGATCATCTCCCAAGTCTGCTTTGGTAAAACATTCACATCAGACCCCAAGTCCAAGATAACATTATCCACATCGTATTCTCCTATTTGTGCACTAAATCTGAATTCCCCGTTGGTCCTCTTCCGACGCAGTACCTGATTCACCATTATTTGTGCGATGGGAGTTTCCCTTCCTTGTGTATAGTGATCAATCATGTCATATCATGTTTTTAGTGCAGTTTCATCTTTCATTATCTCTATGCAACTTCTCAAGAATTATTTTAGCATGCTTACCTTCTCATTTGGTTTCTATGGTACAATGTGATCTTCGACATGAGGTGCAAATGATGTTGATGCTCCCCAATCCCATCCAAGTACCTCTTTTCTTGACCTTTGATATGTATCATTTTCTTGCCAAGGATCAAAGGTTGGCATGGGTCCTGCTGACTTCCTTACCCATTTCTCAGTCTATTTCCCTCCATTCGTCATATAAGCTCCTATTATAGCTACTCCACGCATAACAATTGTTATTATTGGCCCTTCATTGCATTCCTCGACTCATATTTTCTGCACATTATGATTTGGATTTTGGTTCTGGTTCCCTTTGGCCTGCCATTTTTCAACTAATTGAGGACAATATTATGTCACATGGTCCAGTGCTCTTCAATATGTGCATGTTGTACATGACTTCGGGCAGTCATAGGCTAAGTGATCTGGTTGATTACAATTATAACATATTATCGGTCCTCTTCCTCCCTTACCAAAATTTCCTCTACCTCGACCTCTACCAAAATTTCCCCTCTTTCATGGATTAAATGATATTTGATTATTATATTGCAGACCACCCCCTTCTGTCGCAACATTCTCCTCCTGAATCCTGTACATATCTATTGTACGCTCCCTCATCAAATAGAAAGCGTGATAGTCCTTCTCTTCATGTCTGACTGACTTGAAAATTTTGGAGAACAAGTTCCTTAGTGTACTCTGATACTTTTATAGTAATGAACACTCAGTTGGTTGATGGCCCCATTTATTACATATCTCACAATAACCCCGTCTTGGTAATGGATTCGGTGCTCTAGTCGCCAAATACTACGTGAATGTTGGGAATTATTCCTTGTGATGGACTTCAGTCCTACACTTGGTACACCAGACTTATTTTGTTTCTCCTTCCCTTTTGTAAGTTTTATTAATTGAATCGCTAAAGTATCCAACTATATTTGAACTTGCGCCATCCCTGCACTATCTCCTACAAGGGATGATTCCAATTTCATTGCAATTTCCAGTGCCTTGGGTTGCGACACAACCTTATTTGAATCAATGGCCTAGAAATGTGTGGTAGAATTCCTGCAATAAACCATTCTTGATGTTATTGATCAATTATCTAGAAATTCAAGCTACTCATGAGGTCCTTAAACCTTTGATCGAAGTCCCATACCAACTCTGTTTTCACCTGTTTAATCTCTTTCATTTTCGTAATGTACTATGACTCATACTTTGTCTTTTGAACTCTTTTAGAATCATTTTCGTTATCTCTGCCAAAGTCATGACTTGTCCCATAGGTGTGGTACTCTGCAACTTCATGTACCAGACTAGCACACGACCTCTGAATGTTGTTGCTAACTTCGCAATATACACAGCCTCGTCCTGGACATTCTTTGTGGCCCAAATTGTCTCGTAAACAAACATATGTTGTTTTGGGTCCATTGACCCAACTCCCTAGAACTCAGGTAGTCTAAGGGTGTTGTCTACCCCTGCCATGTTTCTTTGTGTAGTCCCTCTTCTTGGTGATGCTTGTTGACTCTGACTCTGTGCATTTCTTCCACTGCTATGATTGCTACTACTTTGTCCTCTCGTTCTAACTATAAGTGATTTTGATAAGTCTTCAATTGTTATCTCTGATTGTGGTGACACACCTAGGGTCATGGATTCGACACAGGATCTAGTCTGAGTGGGACTTAACAAATCTTATATTATAGGATTGGATTCAGATTCCTCTTCCTCTTGTCTTATATGTGGTATTTCCACGATTTGGACTATTGCACAAGGTTCTCTCCCCTCTCTCTCACTGTGTGACTCTCCTTTCTCATCCTTAGTCTTTCACCTCTTGTACCTCCTTCATCCACTCAATACACTAAACTTGTATTCTTCCTATGTTATACCATCTTTAGTCCTCTGCAACCTCAATCCCTCCCTTCTTTCTTCATCGCTTCCTTTGATCTCTCATGTTCTTGGACTATCCTCTTTTCATCCCCCAGTTCCCCTATGTGCACAAACCCTTTAGCAGTAAGATTCCATCATCATCATGCACTTGTCACAAAAAAACATCTTTATGCGCATACTTAATGATTTCATGAACCTTCCACGTGAACCTTTAAAAAAGTCCCTTTCTACAACAGTGTATGATTGGGTACAATCTACTACAAATTATGTAATGTGTCCTCCTAGTATGTTATCCAACCAGAAATTAACTTCACAAGTAGTTGGAATACTTACCAAATTCAGTTGTCTTACCAACTCAAGAGTCCAATTCCTGAGCACTGTAGTTTGGCACCTTCCAGTATTCTCCACTAATATTTCTAACCACTTTGTCAAGATAATTGAAAATTCGCAAAAGATAATTTCATGCAGTTCTATATACATATACCTTTGCATCCATTTCTTGTCACTCATCCAATGGTTTATGTTCTATTTTCAATAAAACTCTCATTCCTTCCTTTCCAACCATTATGAGATCTCTTTCTTAGTCGACCTCTAAAACATTCCCTCAATCACAAAGTACGGGTCCCTACAACATAACCATTTTTTGGCGTTGTGCGTGGTTGTAAGACCCTAGGTTCGAGTTATCTTTAACAAACAAAACCCTTCAAACACTGACCCTTTCTGCATCACCTGCATGCGAAGATGAAGTATCACCCGAGGTATCTATTAGGACTGCAAGAACCAAGTTTTTGTAATAGTGAGGGACTGGGAGGTGACCATTCTATTCATTCTTACTTATTAGTTTTGTGCACATAGATCTGTCTTTATGCTTCGTGAGCTACTTAGGGAGTTCATATTCCTATTACCATTATATTCCAAATTACAACGTGACCCATTACTGTAATATTCGTAACAATTGTGCAATTATTGTACACAAGAAAATTCTAATCTAATAAACATCCAAAAAAAATCCATGAAAAACCACACAAAAACTGATTAACACGGGAGTTAATGTGGTTCACCCAACTCTAGGCTACGTCCACAATGGTTGGCTTCTTTATTATGCGTTTGGTAATTTCTTTAGGCTTGCACATTGCGCTTACAAAGATATATCATGGTTATCTTCCTCTCTCCTATCCTAGTCGTTCTATAGTGCAAGCCTATCTCTCTCTATGCATCATCTCTTAACATTCAAACATCGATTCTCTCCTTTCTCAACCTATCCTATCACCCTTCTTACTGATAGGAGCTCTTGACAACTTGGAACAGACTCCACAATACTGCTTGAGAATAACCACCAAGAGGAACCCCTATTCTCCCAGTCCATTACATATTTATACATACATTCTAAGGATTAAAACCCTACTTTTTTCATCCCAAAACCCTATAACAATACATGATGACTCAAGTTAACTTGTTGTTCGGGCTACTTTCACCTAATTTTTTGTCTGCATGCTACTTTTTCACTCTGACTGTTGTTCTTCCTGCTTGTGTGTGTCCTTCTATCTTTAGCATGCCGGGATGTCATCCTTCCTTTTCAACCACTTTCTTCTCCTTATTTATTCTCTTCTTTATTCATTGTTTTTATTCTCTACTTTATTCCTCTGTATGCGCATTGTCCTCTTGAATGTGCTTCAACTGCACACTCCCTAGTCTTCCTTCTTCTTTTGTGCACTTCTTCTACACTTAGTATTTTTATGTATATTATTTTCAAAATGCATGTCCAATAGCTGGTAAGGAAAATATGGGCCCTCCATTGGAGGTCTGAGGAAAATTGAGAGCCATTGATTTGGGCTCGACCAAAAGCTAGAAATGGCTAAGGAATTGACAAAGGCGCACTGGCGTCACCTTGGGAATGTGGTGTATTTTCATTGGTCCATGATGGCGCTGAAGTGGCAAGCCGACGAGACATGTGTCACCCATTTTTGACAAGCTTTGGGGCGACTTAGGCGGGTTGCACATGGTAGCTTCGGATTGGTTCTGACAGTGCTCTGCTGGCATGTCAAGTTGTCACCTCCTCTACATTTTTTCGATGATGACCTCATCATCAGCACTGTGAAAACTTGCATTAGGGGTTTCACTTTGCATCTCGCAGACGATGATCTACATCTTAATCTCCATCATTGATATTTTGTCGACGTTAGGAGAGTTGTCAATCTATGTTCAACCAAAATCCACAATCAACTAAGGCATTGACAAGATCACATTGATGTCACCCTAGGCACGTGGCATATTTTCATTGGTCCATGATGTCGCTCAGGTGTTAGGGAAATGGGACACGTGTGAACAATTTTTTATGTATTTACATGTTCGTTCAGTGGGTTCCACATGTCCACGTGGCATTCTCTAATTGGCTCTAATCATGCCTCGTTGATGTGCTGATGTGACCCCTAGCTGGGGGGCTTTAATACTCGAGAGTAGATCTGGATCGTTGATCTTCTCGGGGGCATGAATGATGGCACCTATCAAATCTAGGTCGTTCATTGGAGGTGCGCCCATCAGATCGCTCAAGAGTTAGGTTGCAAGGGGAACTATGACGACCGTTGATTTAAAGGTCGGGCACGTGACGCAATCTAAGTTGTCGATCTATTGGGGTTTGAAAAACTCCTAAAATGATGAGATTTTAGGCCACGTTCTTCTGATAGACTCCTGGGATAATAGAACTAGGCCCCTTTTCATGTGCGACAAGCCCCTTTTGGACCGAGACAAGTCCCTTTAGACTGAGACAAGTCCCTTTTGGACCGAGACAAGTCCCTTTTGAACTGTGACAAAATCCTTTTGGACTGTGACAAGACCCTTTTGGACTGCAACAAGCCCTTTTTGGATTGCGACAAGCACTCGAGGGCTTAATTTATTCCTTATGCATATAAGGGAATGAATTTTTATTACTGTTTCTTCATTATTCCTTAGGAAAAATCGACTCTAAGATGTGCAGAGGCTACTGAAGCTTGACTTTCTACTGCTAACTCGTCTTATCTTGGCATTATAACTTCAATCATCCTTCATTTGATTTCAAGAACAAATACAATATTAACACAGTCAAAGACCTTGGCTACACATCCAACTAGAGCAATTCCTGATGTCCAGATTATGTTCTCATTTCTTCCAGGTAGGGGAAATACAGTATAATACCGGTAAGATCTTGACTATTATTCAGTTTATCTCCACAGAACTATTGTATTCTTATAGTCATTCTAATGAAGTGGGCAGACTGTAGTATAATTCCTTAGAACAATGATTTTGAAATGAAGCTTTTTCTTGGTAATATGACTTAAACCATTTTTTCAATGAAGAAATTAATGCAAATTAAATGATATTACCTTGATACTTCTACCATTAATAACAACCTTTTAATGATTTAATTGGAAATTGCCTTCCATAGGATTATCATTCATTGTATCTCAAAAAGAGTGATAAAGCAACATATACACTACGACGAGGAGTCAGACATGGAAAATATGATGAGGTGAACCTGCGAGTCTGCCAACCCACGAACCCACCATAACATGGAAATATGGCTAAGTATTGCTCGAGGACAACAGTGGAAACAAGAAATTGTTTAAGTGTTGTTATCGGTCAGACTCATAAAAGGTGAATTATTCAATACTTGAGACCTGTGAACCCATGGTGGAGAAGAACTCAAAATGTGGATTGTAGAAAAAATGAAGATTCATTTTTGTAACGACGAAGAAAAAGGAACATAAGAGGTGATAACATGAACTCGTGAGTCCGCCAACCTGAAAATCTGCAGTTATAAATAAACTATTGAAATATGAATAAGTTATGGTTCATTATGATTACGACAGAGGAAAATAAGTGTAAATTGTATGACACGAAACTTTAGTAAAGAGAGTTATGAATCTGCCATGGACCAAGAATTTTCTAAGTAAAAGGAAAATGAAAGGATGAGAAGAAGTTTATATACAAGTCAACAATATCCTATCTCTTTTCTTTGTTAAGTTCTAAGCTTAAACTTATTCTATTGAGTATATATATCTTAGGGTTATACTCTCTTACCTTAGGCTTCATTTAAAATTTCATATTGTAGTACTTAGGCTAAGCCCTCATAGGATTAGTCTTCCCTAGATTCTTGTAGTATCTCAAGTATCCAAGCTTGAAGCTCACTAAGCAATCTTTTATGTTACTAGTGACCTCAAGTACTAAAGACACAAGAATATCATTCAAGAATAGATCAAGTGTCTCACATAGCCCAAGTGGGGTAGGCACTAGTATTCCTTGCATTTTTAGCCACATCATCTACTTTTTTCCCTTTAATTTTGTTTATATGCAATCTAGGGTTTAACGTTTTGCATTCTTAAATCAAGGTTGCTTATTCCATAAGTTAATTAGTCTAATACCTTTTCTAATCTATCTATTAACTTAGAATTTCTTTGTGCAAATTGTTGTTTATACTTTCTTTCTCCCTTCTTCTAGTTTGATTGGATGCACATTTAAATGAAGAATACCTATTGGATCTAACGTCTTAAACATATATCTATACAATTTTCTAATGAAGCACTAAATCTCTGCAACATTGGTGACATATTTAAGGGTTCAAACCATTTTTAAGGTGCTTAAACGATTTTAAGTTAAATCCACAATATTTTGTTCATTAAGGGTGGAATGATTTTCATGGTTATTGTCTTTGGAATACATAAGCAATAGATCCATAAATGTCAAATTAGATTTATGATATATACACATGATTGAAAGGTCTAAATGATTGTTCATCTTTGCTTAACACTATACTCTTGGTTAACTAAAATAAGCTCTAGTTCATGATTTCATTCACCACAAAAGTTTGATCTTTGACTAAACATTCTAAAGGAACAAATTAATGCACCCTTTACACTAGTGTTTTGATTTATTGCACGTGTCATTTATTGAAATTTCTTCCTGATTTGTTAACATCATTAATCATTATCACATGGAGTGGGTTTTTGGTTTAACTTTCTCATGGGATGGTTGGTTTAACAACATAATAATTATGAATGGATTGACTATGCTCTCAAACACCAATGAATTATGGATTGACTATGCTAATATAATAAGATACAATGTGATTTTCTTTATTAATCATAATTGCACTGACCTACTTGGAAATACCACAACACTTTTACTTTGGGCATTGACACTCCATAACTCATGTAAGAATTGATTAATCCCTTAAACTTGAACAACTATTTTAATTTTGGCACAATGGTGAATGGTTTATAAGTTAGTGTGATACATGTTCAGTCACATAGATGACATTCTTTTGCAACAATTTGTCTTCATAACATAATCGTTATGTGTATCTAAATTTGTCTAATAACATTCCAAACACAAATTGTGAATGGTTTATGATTCATCATTGAGTGCATTTGGGATAAATGTGTAAGAATTATTTTTGATTCATTGAATGTGGTGTTGAGCAGATTTGGTTAAAAAAATAGTCACCAATTCTTACTATTGTTTACTTGGTAGTTGTATTGCAATCATTATGTCACAATTCATTTGAGATATTTGAGTTGATCAATTTTTATGCTTGATAATTGATCTCTCTCTTTTTTTTCCAAGGAAATTTACTCACGGAAAACCCTTCGAGTACTTCCCCATGATCCACGGATGGTAATCGTGGTAAACCATCGGCCTTGATTACGGTGCCTCTTCATGGGAGAATCAAGATAGTTGAACCCGTGACCAATGTAACAACCCTCTGTTACGCTTAAGAAAAAGTGAAGCACAAAAGGTAATTTTTTTTTTCATTAAGTAATTAACATCAACACATGATTACAACAACGCCTACTCAACAACATCATAAGTAAAGGCAATACCAGTTGCTCATCATGGAAATAACTAACGACGCATTCAACGCTTCAACGAAGGATAACGACACATAAACATAAATAGAGTAGCAGATTAGCACATCATAATCATCTTGAAACAATTTACAACAACATTCAATCATATAATGAATATAAAATGACTACCCTCCCAACCTACCCTACAAGGTTAGGACCTCCAGGACATATAAGCAACGCTCAAGCCGAGGTTCCAATTGATTTTAACCATTTAAGGTCTCAGGGATGGCGGTTGTTCTGAGGAAAAAAGAGGTATCTAAATAACACTAAAGCAATCAATCCGAAATCCAATTAGATCCACAATCAATCTCCATTATCAAGTAATCATGGTGCAAGAGCAATATAATTTCTAAATCAATTATATATTAGCATTAATTTCATGATGCAATAGTAATCATCAATTTGGTTTACATGGAACAAGAGTAACTATTACATAACCGATCATACGATGTACTAAAATTCATGGTGCAAGATAATCTAGTTCTAATCAAGCATGCATCATCAAATTTAAAGGCGCATTAGTAGTAGTTATTAAATCCACATACATCAACAATATTAAAGGCGCAAAAAGGAAATTCAACACAAATACACCAAGTAATTGACGCAATTACCACCTAGGAAACATTCTAACTAGTCCCACTTCCATTACATAAATCAATATAAGAGACACATTCACCATCTATGAAA
>JASDQU010739342.1:58486-69792 GCA_032191745.1 Picea mariana | reverse complement strand
GACACATAAACATAAATAGAGTAGCAGATTAGCACATCATAATCATCTTGAAACAATTTACAACAACATTCAATCATATAATGAATATAAAATGACTACCCTCCCAACCTACCCTACAAGGTTAGGACCTCCAGGACATATAAGCAACGCTCAAGCCGAGGTTCCAATTGATTTTAACCATTTAAGGTCTCAGGGATGGCGGTTGTTCTGAGGAAAAAAGAGGTATCTAAATAACACTAAAGCAATCAATCCGAAATCCAATTAGATCCACAATCAATCTCCATTATCAAGTAATCATGGTGCAAGAGCAATATAATTTCTAAATCAATTATATATTAGCATTAATTTCATGATGCAATAGTAATCATCAATTTGGTTTACATGGAACAAGAGTAACTATTACATAACCGATCATACGATGTACTAAAATTCATGGTGCAAGATAATCTAGTTCTAATCAAGCATGCATCATCAAATTTAAAGGCGCATTAGTAGTAGTTATTAAATCCACATACATCAACAATATTAAAGGCGCAAAAAGGAAATTCAACACAAATACACCAAGTAATTGACGCAATTACCACCTAGGAAACATTCTAACTAGTCCCACTTCCATTACATAAATCAATATAAGAGACACATTCACCATCTATGAAAAAAGGTGCGGAACAAACATCATGACTATTGTATGAGTAAGGACGATAATTACATTGCTAAAATTTTAGGAATTCAATCGATTCCAGCGAGTGTCTCAGTAACTCCATTACATCAAGAGTTATTATCTAAGCCTTTTTACATCAACTGGAAGTGATACAAAATCCACAACCATAATTGTCTTCAATACAAACACAGTAATTTGCCACTATTAACTCATTAGCTTTTATAAAATCAACAATGTACAACCCGAATTAATGAAGGACATCAATCCTCTTGATAAATGGATCTATCATTTACACATGGAAGGATTGGACACATTATTGTTATCCCAAGTGAAGGAGCATTAAGAACTGTGGTTATAATCCATCAATAGACTTAGTACATAACATAATATATCAACTTAACAACTAAGTAGAGAAATTGAAAACTAGATGATCTAAAACTATAATCTAAAACTTGAACAAATTAGTGTTTCCCATGGAGTAGGCTAGAATAAAATGTCAGAATTAAACCCTTGGAAAAATAACTATTTAGCACCCATCTACTTAATAGTAATTTAAACGTCCCCTCATTATTATCATTCATTTATTTAATGCATCCATTTACAATCATGAAATCTTGGAGAATAACTGGAGTTATGAAAGCTTGGAGAATAAATGGAGTTGGAGCTCATCAATTTACATATGAACCTACCCACTCCTCTATGTGTCCTTGTTCCAACTCTAAACGCATAAAATCATAAGTTCAGTCCACAAGTTACTTTCAAGGTAAGGGACAAAAGAAGCTCAAACCAAAGGTACTGCGCCACAAAGGAAGTCAGTGAAGCTCCAAATGACAGGGGGTAAAAAGATGACAGAAGTAAAAATATTAGGTACGACGAGATGGCAGAAGTAAAGGGCGCTCAGGCAGCCCGAAATTCACCATGAAGGAGCAGAGAGAAGGGGCACTCAGGCAGCCTGAATATCTCCATGACGGATCAGAGAAAAGGGGCGCTCATGCAGCCTGAATTTCACCACAAAAGAGCAGAGAAAAGGGGCGCTCAGGAAACCCAAATTTCGCCATGAAGGAGCAGAGAAAAGGGGAGCTCAGGTAGCCCTAATTTCTCCATGAAGGAGCAGATAAAAGGGGCGCTCAGGCAGCCCAAATTTCTCCATGAAGGAGCAAAAGTGTGGGCGAAAATGTAAGCCCATAAACGCAGAGTTAAGAAGAAAAACGCAGAGGCTCAACAGGATAAGAACTGGGAGAATTCCTCAAGGAAAACGCAGAGAGCCGAGGTAATAATTCTCTCCTCCAAAAACGCGGAGAACGAAGAGACATAAAGAAAAAGAAAGAAATCACAAGCCTTGGCTCCTCAAATAAGGACATAGAGAAAAATGATATTTGGATCACATGGTTTACCACTCCCCAACAACGTAGAGAAGAAATAGGATAGCTAATCATAGAGGTAAAACGTCGGTCTATGTTTTTCCAAACAAAACGCAGAGAAAAACCCCAAGATGATCTTACCTAGTTGGGTGAATCGCAGGAAAGGAAGCTGATTGAAAACGCAGAGGGTCAACTTGAATTGTAGAGGTTAATGGAGAAATAAATTATGGGTGAAGAACCAAATCGAAGAGGTTTCACTTGTAAATGGAACGCAGAGGGTCAAGTACAACAAAATTTCCGCTGAGTAAGGGAGGAAAACACAGAGTAAAGAATGGTTACTATGTTGGGCGCATTCGCCACAATGAATAATCAACGAAATATGAGCCTACGAATTTACAATTTGGAGTGTAGAAGTGTCGAGTATAAAGTAAAAGGCCGGGCGAATTCGTTTTGGGAGCAGAGATAAAATTTATTGGGTGAAGGTGCCATAAAAACGCAGATGTAACCAATGTTTCAGAGCTTGGGCTTCGCCAGGGAGGAAATGAATTAGACAAGCAATGAACAACCTATTAAAAATTCAATGCAAGGGTGTTTCCAGAGAGAAAAACAACACAAACAAAGGATTAACTTACTTACACAAATTTGAAGGAACAACGCAGACCAGTAGCATTTAAATTTCAGGGTTTGGGTTTCGCCAACGAGAAAAAGAATCAATAAGCAAGGTGAAAGCACAAGGCTGGGGGATTTTCTCATAGAGAAACACATACAAAAGACAGGATCACTGCAACTACATGATTAATTTAAATCTCAATAAAAATTTAAAACCTTGAATATAATTCCCAGCAATGTATGCCATAGGATTAACTACATTTTAATTTGAAACTTAATAGGTTCAATCTCATTTTAGGATTACCGTAACTGAAGGCGAAGAATCCGAAGTTGTTATTCCATGCTTGTGCTCCCACCTGTCTCCCTCTTGCTAACCATGAATACCTTACCGGTACCTCCCAACCAACGCTAGGGGTACTCTTCTTTCCCCTTAGCCCTCCGAGCCGCAAAGGGGCCACGCGCAAACACAATCCGGAAACTCTATCTCCCAGCTCACCTCACAAGGTCGAGCTACCACTCTCTCTCTCGAGTTGGGTATCCCAACTCTCACAAGTAAAATCAGTGAAAGAAATTCCAACAACATAACTTTACGCATACCAGTCATGATCCATTCATCTTCTTAGTCATTAATTTTATAGAATTTTCTTAGTGACCACTTTCCATTTGCACGTTTAATTCCTTTTATTAAAAATTAATTAGGAATTATTCTCTCCGTACAATTGTCACCCGTTCCCTTAGTTGCACCAATAAATTCACTTATTTAATTTAATCAAATTTCAAATTCCCTCACCCATCCTAAAAGCACTCCTAAAATTACTCCTAGTTGTTCATTTATTCCCTCTATTTCCTTTTTAATGATTGACGCCTTTCTAAAACTTAGTTGTGTTTAATTTAGGAAAGTTCTTTAGTTAGACTAGACTAGATTTCTTTCTATGCTTCCACATTCCTTTTTACATTCATTTCCTTTCTTATCTTAGTTCCAATTTAGCATTTTTTGCACATAATCAATAATTAAATCTTTAGATAAAATATTTCTCTTTTTTAATTCTTAACTTGATTTTTCTCCATCCCCCTTTTATTTATTTTATTATTTAGTTTTAGTCTTCTTACCCAATTTAGACTTAGGCTTAATTTTTTTTTAAATAGGCTTAGAATTTTTAAGGGGGTTTTATAGTTAATAAAATTACCCATTTATTAATTATGTTCAAGTCTAACAATAGTCAAAACAAATTATTGTTTTCTAGGCACCTAGGTTCATTGACTCACCTTTATTAAAAATCACGACGTGCCCTTCAAGACGCACTTCGTGCTCCAAGGGTGCCACTCACCTTTATTCAAGTTTTATGTATGTGAAATGCCCTTCAAGATGAACTACGTGCTCCAAGGGTGCCACTCACCTTTATTCAAGTTTTAATTATGTGACGTGCCCTTCAAGACGCATTATGTTCTCCAAGGGTGTCACTTGCCTTTAACTGATTTTGGTAGTTTTCCAACCCTTGGAGTCAATACTCCATCATGCGACCTTATGAGAGACTAAGGGCCTTTAAGGAATAATGACCATGCCTTATTTCACGCCCTTTAGAATCTTCGTGAGTGACTGTTTCAGTCTGCCCTCACGACATCGTGGATCTCTCGAACTAGGTAATCGTTAACCTACGGTTTGAGCCACGACGACAGTGATAGTAGGTTGTGGCAGGGCTGTTGCCACACCTCTCCCTCAATATATGGTTGCTGTGCATGGCCCCTTTACTCCTTATGTGAATCCGATTAGCAAGAAATCGTTAGCTTGCATTCATCAACGAAACATTTTCAACGTTCCATAAACATCATCATAATATACCTGATCATATGTCACATATGCGTAAATAAAAATACCCAACCATATACAGTCCACTCTCTGACTCGATCTGAAGTCCAAGGAGGTCCATTGATGCCATCGACATCCTCAATCTGTCAAGTGTCCTGCACACTCAGGAGAAACCTGTCAATAGCACTTGTCTATACATAGATATCAGCCCTCACGACATCGTGGATCTCTCGAACTAGGTAATCGTTAACCTACGGTTTGAGCCACGACGACAGTGATAGTAGGTTGTGGCAGGGCTGTTGCCACACCTCTCCCTCAATATATGGTTGCTGTGCATGGCCCCTTTACTCCTTATGTGAATCCGATTAGCAAGAAATCGTTAGCTTGCATTCATCAACGAAACATTTTCAACGTTCCATAAACATCATCATAATATACCTGATCATATGTCACATATGCGTAAATAAAAATACCCAACCATATACAGTCCACTCTCTGACTCGATCTGAAGTCCAAGGAGGTCCATTGATGCCATCGACATCCTCAATCTGTCAAGTGTCCTGCACACTCAGGAGAAACCTGTCAATAGCACTTGTCTATACATAGATATCAAATAACATAACATCACAATTCATAAGCATCATCATCGGAATCAATAAGTGAAACAAACAACCATATACAAAACCAGATAACTTGCATGCAAGTGTCCTCAAAGAATAACTCAAATCATGTGCGCGCAAGAGCATGATGTTACAACCAACAACAAGCATGATAGACTCATGTATGGATCTAGACCAATTGAGCTAACCCTCGGGGATATTTGATAGCTCATCTCTCACATAAGGAAAATTGATCATTAAAATTGATAATTCAAGCTACTAGGCCACTCACACCTTTGCAACAAACTTAGTTAACTTGGACATAAGGGATTCCACCCTAGGCTAGGATAAAAAATAACCTTAGTCTGAAGAGTGGGGCAAGGCTACTGAGGTGAAAGTTGGTAGCTTACCTGATAGTGCCTCTAGGCTCTTGTATTTGTGATTTGGAATTTTTAACCTATCGAGAGTTTGAGCAGTAACAGGTCCTAGTATTGAAGAATTCATAATGGTTTATAAGGAACAAAATCCAATCACATGGAAAACATGTCTATACTTAATTTATGAGATGAAGTTGTCAAATGGTCAAAGTCAATTAACATTGTGGTGATATTAGAACTTCCAAATGCAAAGTATGATAAAGTGTTTTTAGATGGATGGTCTCATGTTGTGAAGAAAGATAAAGAAATATCTAAGGGTTTATTTTCAAGTCAATGCTTCATATTAGAAGTTCATGAATGTCTTCACCAAGAAAAGGTTATTATTTCTATAAACCCTAGTATAAATCACAATTTCATCAATGTTAAATTGGGTAAAAGATTGCAATTCCCCTCAAATCATATTCAAAGAACATAGGTTGAGGATGAGAACGTTCAAAATTTTCAATATTTTAAGATTACTATGGATAAATATGTGTTGCATTCATATTTTCATGTTATAGATATGGATGGTGTAGATATTATTCTTGGATGTACTCAATGGTATAGTAATATTAATGTGGCAAAAAAGTGTATGAAGCTTTGGTACGAGAAAAATAAAATTGCATTGCGAGGTATTTCTCTTACTAAACAAGAAGAGCACGAGGTAGCACATGAATAAGTCATTGTAGGGAAACAAATTGTAGTACCTATGGACACCTCAAATGAATATTATGAGGTTGAATAAGAAGAAAATCATACAAAATAACATGAAAAAAATCCCCAAAAAGGGCATAAAAAGGAAGAAGAATCTAAGGAGCTACATGACTCAAAGGAACCACATGTTGAAGAGACAAATTCCATAGAACTAATGGTCGATGTTGTTGTATATCATCACCCACACCATCCTGAGCAACAAAAGTCATCAAGGCAAGGTCTTGAGTATCAACAAACTTACTATAGACCAACATGGAACCAAAAGACACTCAATATAGAGGTATGTGGAGGATTGAAAATAATGCATGGAGAAGTCAAAGTAGCATAGTGACGATGTGGAACCAAAGGAGAAACTAGAATCAAGATTTAGGTAGAAAGGAAGCAATTAGACCCCATGTCCACATTTCACTAAGAAGTATGGATGCTCATGCTTGGTACCAATTGACTACATTTATCGGTAGATCATCTTATATGGCTTGAACTCATGTTTCAAGGATGAAACATGCAAAGGAGGATGGGATGTAATGTACCTAGGGAGGATAATATGGGGTACCTAGGGAATAGACCCACTTGGTAGTTGGAGGGTAATAAATATGCCCACTAGGTAGTTAAATGAAATCAATATAATAATGAGGGTAGTTGGTGTAAACACCTAAAATAATCATGAAAAATCATAGATACACGAGTATCATTGTATTGGGAGATGTTGAATGTTGAGATTTGTATTGTAGCAAGCATGACTTGTGGAGTGATTCCTTCTAGAAGGGGTATTTGGTGGTGTTACCCTGCCTTAAAGGTTTTCTCTATATTTTTGTGTTTATTCTTATGTGGATGTATTTTGGTAATTCTAAAGTTAAAGGTTTATCTTTTATCGTTTATCTACCAAGGTTCATTACAACAACAATAGACATAGGATTAAAATACTTGTAGATGTTTGCAAACTCTAAGATGTTGATGGACTAGGATAATAATATACATCAAATTGAAGATATATTGTCATTCCCAATCATGAATCGAGTTCAGGAAGTGAAATCCAACTTCTTTTTATTTTATGAGTACTAATTTTTTTTGTAATTAAAAATATATATATTAATATTTACAATATGTACAATCTAGTATTCAACACATTCTTAAGCCTTATAGACCATGATAGTCCCTCAAGTTCCAAAAGAAAAAAATCCTACCCCAGTGGGGAAACCAGGCATAATGTATTTGTTACTGACTTTCCCGTAAACTGTAATATATAGTTATAAGTCTAAGGTGGTCATATCAATGTCTGAAAACTAGAAAAACATTTGCAAAATATTTGAAAAATGTAGAGCATTCTAAAAAGTATTAGGAACTTGAGGTTCCATTTTTGGAGGGTCACCCATGGCAAAGGAAGCTCCAGGACCAGTGCCAACAGCAGGGATGCCAATATTCGAACCAACAAACAGAGTTACATGACTGAGATCGATACCAATAGCAGGGGCAACATGCAGTTGAAAGACGCCTCCATGTTTGTGAGCCATCTAGGTGATATATTTCAACATATACTCATTCTGAAGCTCCAACATTTCCATTATACTCTTTAGTTGATGAAAGTCTTCATCTTTGGGAAGCATTCCGAGTGAAACCATGGTTTTTACATGCCAATAGAGCTCGAGGGTATGAAAAAACTTGGAGTTTTTGGTCCTAGTACAACCCAGATCTACAATCACTCCCCCTACATGGAAATCAACTTCTCTATCCTTTGTGAATTCCTAGACTAGGCAGACCTCAGCTTCCAGGCCAACATGGCCACTTTTTCATCCTCAGGCATATGTTTTTCATAATGCTCTGCAACTTCCAATGTTGCCTTTGTTGCGCGAGATGGCCCAACCCAAGATGAACCAACGCACGAAGAGAAGGGATTACAGCCACGAGGTTCCATTGAAGGGGAGAACATGGAAAAGCGAGTGACAAGCCAGTGTAAAGAGGGTATGAAAACCAATAGGAAGGTATTCGACATAACCAATGTCAGTGTTTCATCGAAACCTGCACAGGAGATCTAGCTAAAGAATACACAAACAAAACTTATCAAGAAAAGGAAGAGAGATACACAATGAAGAATGAGCATCAATGCATATTATGATCTAATAAATGAGTGAGTGATCTTCACTCATATAGGAAATGACATCCTATAATTAGGACTGCATGCATAATAATGATGGTCTAAGATTATAAAGTCTAAAATAGAACTAGTCAGTTAACTCCCACTGAACTAGTGTTACTCCCACTAAACTAGTGTGCCAAAAATAGAAATTTCTCCAACACCCCCCCTGAACATCACTATGGAGTAAAAAATGAGTCACGACTACTAGGCCATTTTAGGTACTCATGTACAATGCAACTAATAAACACTGAATAAAAACGAGGAAATAGGGAAAACCACGTGGGAACAAAACCCCCCCTCAAAAGATAATGTATCAAAAGAAGAAAATGGAAGCTACTAGGCAACTGTGTTCTTCACTACAAGACGATCCCACAAAGTTTGAAACTTCGGCTCACTGAAATTCTTCGTGAAGATGTAGAAATATTTATCCTGTGGACCCATCTACACCTGGAAATATTCCTTTCTGGTGGAAGTGGAACTAGATTCCAAGTTTGGTTCTGTAGGAGTGAGTCATACTCCTTCTGCATGGTTGCTTGCCATAATGGATTTCCCACAACCCTATTGTATTTCTATGGATCAATAGATTGAACCATATAGCAATGCATGGGCATTGCAGGTTCTGAAGCTGAAAATACATGAGAAGGCTCCTCATGTTGAGATTGAGTCCTCCTCGATTCCAATGGATTCCCTGCAAGGTTTCCTGTTGGCTAAAGTGTGGTTTGTGCCTTCTTGGGCATCTTCTGAAGCTTCGGTGTTGGCTTCTTATCTGGATGTACTACCTGTTTATTTCCATGTAAAAAATATGAGTGTATGGAAGCATCTCTGATGTCTGAAACCGATGGAAGCACAAGAGTATATGCATGTTTCACTGGAGGTGCATGCAAAGTACTCTCCTTATGTGTAAGTAGAATAGAGGAGTCATCGTAAAAAAACTTAGTGAATTTATACAACCTTGACTTGTGATCCACCTCCCCAATTGCAATAATGGAATTGTCATGCATGTCAATTACTGAAACTGAATCTGATGTAAATTCAACCTTTTTACCTTTCCGAGTGATCTGATAAACTGAGAGCAGATTCATAGAAAGCTTTGGAACATGTAGAACATTCTCAAAAGTGCCATTATGGATTTCCACTCTCCCTTCTCCTGCTACTACTACTGGAGTATCATCCCCCATGAGAATAGGGGGTCTTGAGCATGGACTCAAAGAAGAGAAAACTTCTTCTTTCACTACCATATGATGGGATGCACCAAAATCTATAATCCATGAATCAGACGAGGAATTAATTGCAACCAGAGCATGATGATTACCTTTCTTAGGAGCAGGATATTCTTCCTTCTTCTTATTGACTCCCTCTGGAATGAAGTTTCCAAGGTTGTTCTGCTGAAGTTCCTATGCCATAAGATCGATCTGTTTCTTTATGCATGTAGATTCTTCATGATTCGGTTTATTGCAGTAAGTTCACTGCTTTCCCTTCTTTTTCTTATTGGAATTTGAAGAGTCTTTGGAACCTGAAGAATCATTAAAGGGTTTGGAATATCCCTCCTTCCCGTTCTATTTGGATGACCCTTTTCCATCATGCATGGTGAGTTCATGTGATTTGGTATCTTTCATGAGGCCCATCTATATGAGTTTTGTCTGCTCTTGTGTAAGAGACTCAATGAATCGAGACAACGTAGGCATTTTCCAATTTGTTCCAAAAAGACATCTGCCAAAATGGAAATTGGAGACATATACAACGTATTTTGGTCCTAGCTTGGTCAAGATTGTTAGAATAAGTTGTTTCTCTTGTGTAGACTTGTCAATACCACATTCACCCAAGCTCAAAATCAAAGATTTAAATTTAGTAAAGAAATCATGTATATTATCATAACTTTTAGGGTCTAAGGTATTCAACTCTACCTCAAGCATATGACCTCACATAGCATCCTACTTTCCAAAGAGTCCTTCCAGGGTGGTCCAGATCTCGTTTGGAGTCTTGCATGCAGCAACATGAAACCATAAATCAGTGGATATTAACTCAAGAAGTAGTCATGTGGCTTCATCCTTATGGTCCACCCATCTCATCTTCTCAATCGCTGATGTAGGTTATGTTTCTGTCGCCATCGTCAAATTATACAGTCCTTTCCTTATGAGTTGGAATTCTGTCTTGGGCTTCCAATCAAAATAATTGTATCGTGTGAGGATTACCACCAAGTTTGACTGTATAATAGTTTTCCTTTCCATCTCTTCCACTGTTTCTAAGAACCCCTAAAAACTTTACTCTCAATCTGCAAGTGAAAAATTAAGAAATCACGACAGAAAGGGCACTTTAAGTGAAAATTCGTATCAGTTTTGGGAGGCTATCTTGCGGCTTAATTTTTGAGTAAACGGTGAGGAATATTGCCAAACGATTGAAACCCCACTTGCAAAATGGGTCGATTTACTTCTCACGTGGCTCGTTTCCTCAAAAAACTTAATATTTTGGGAGCAATCACTGTAGAAAGGTACGACCACAGATTCGTATTAGTTTCAGGAGGCTATCTTGCGGCTTACTTTCTAAGCAAACGATGAAGAATCTCACCAAAGGGTTGAAAAACCACTTCCAGAATGGGTCGATTTACTTTCCACGCGGGTCGTTTTCTCAAAACCGTAATATTTTGGGAGGAATAGTTGCTGAAAGGTACGACCATAGATTTAGTTCACCGAAACCCATATTTTCCTTATTCTTTGGCTTTTCTGGCTTGCTCCAAGCAACATAGCTATGATACCATGTCAATGTTTATGGAAACCTGCATAGGAGATCTAGCTAAAGCATACACAAACAAAACTTACCAAGAAAAGGAAGAGAGATACACAATGAAGAATGAGAATCAATGCATATTATGATCTAATCAATGAGTGAGTGATCTTCACTCATATAGGAAATGACATCCTATAATTAGGAATGCATGCATAATAGTGATGGTCTAAGATTATAGAGTCTAAAATAGAACTAGTGAGTTAACTCCCACTGAACTAGTG
>JASDQU010739342.1:40435-58436 GCA_032191745.1 Picea mariana | reverse complement strand
ATCTAATCAATGAGTGAGTGATCTTCACTCATATAGGAAATGACATCCTATAATTAGGAATGCATGCATAATAGTGATGGTCTAAGATTATAGAGTCTAAAATAGAACTAGTGAGTTAACTCCCACTGAACTAGTGTTACTCCCACTGAACTAGTGTGTCGAAAATATAAATTTCTCCAACAACCAAGTAGTAGATGTTAGAACTGCAAAAGAAGGCGAGGGGCACCTTTAAATTTTCAATGAACTTACCAATTTCTCTATCATTCACATGACAAACCATGATGATTGGTTTCATGGTAAAAATCCCCCCAATTCCCATTTGATCGGTCATTTATGTCCTTGGCATCAAATCTTGCAGCGGTTCATTCATCAACATGATGATCATGCAAGCGCGTAACCTGTGGAGAGACTGAGTAATCTTCCTCTCCTGCATGTGAACGATCTAGAACCTCATGTCTCTCCTTAACACATTAAACCTCATAATGATGTTGGGTACTATCACTTCTGGAAGCTGCGGAAGCTGACTAAGGTGGGAGCTCTGGAGTAGCAGTGGAGGTGACATCCAAGGTGCTACGATGCGACGGATGGGTTCCCAACGAACTTGGGTTGTGCGCCACACATTTAGCAACTGCCATCTGTGCTTACATGCAAGTGGACAGCCCATTCGGGGAAGTGAAATCCAACTTTTTTTTGTTTATCCTTTGTCCATATTTATAAAGAGTATAATTTAAAAGTAGATCAAATCTCTAAGGAAGCTCTATTACTACAAGAGGGTTTCTATCTGAGTGTGAGTTCAGGGATGAGACACAAGTTATGTTTTCTATAATATTTCTATACTAATATAGAAACTGCAAAAAACTCCTAATTATGTTATATGTTGGAACATATAAACATATGACTGGAATTTTGATAACCTTTTAAACTTAAAAAAAAATAAAATGTTTTAAAATATTTTTTGAAAGCATTCTTGTAATAGACTAATATGTAGTGATAAGATATGAAAGAAATAATTTGTTATAAGACAAAAGTAAGTTTAAATCTTCTTGAGGAAACCTAAAGGATATTTGGATTTCAACTTAAAATGTCGAATATATTAAAACAAAATCTTAACTTAAAATGTCAAATATATTAAGTTTTTTTTTTTTAAATGAATTAAGTACTTCATTACTTTTAATGGAGTGTTAATTTTTATGGATCTCTTAGAATTTATTATCAATAATGTAACACTATGCAAGTAGAGCTCTACTAGATTGTGCATTTTTCGATTTGTGAACTTTTTTGGGAGGAATTTAAGAATAAATGGAAATTCAAAATTATGTAAGTATAGATAAATTACATATAAAAAAGTATGTTTTTCATATTTAAATAAAGTGAATATGATATAAAGTTAAGTTCAAAAATTAACTATTTTCTATATTGTAACAATTATAATATATATTTTTAATAATGATTTTTAATTTCACAAACAAGATGTTTTGATATATCAATTTGATGTTTAATTAAGTTGTGATCTTAAAATTATATTAATAAAAATAATATTATTCTATGAAAATTATTTTAATTTCACAAGCCCAACCAATAAGACAAGAAGGTTGGTATAAGGATGAACAAAAGACATCAAACCTATAATGATATGGACAAGTTATCATATTGTACCATGTAAAGTGTAATGGACAAGGATAAGTACAACTTTTGTGTAAATTAATTAATTTTATGGAACATAAACCATTTGAATGCAACATGTTAGCTAAATGCTTTCTAAGTTTAACTATGAGATTTTTTTTTTTTTCCTCAAAGGAAAATTGTATGGGATCCTCTTTCTTCTCTACAGTGTTTGGATGGAGAAAAGTTCAATTGCCAACAATAATAATGAATAATTCAATACAATAATAATGAATAATTCAATAGGATTTAAACTGTAATAAAATTAGAATAAAAAACCTCATGATAAACATCTTTAAATAATTTATTCAAAATTAACTCACTAAACTTAATCATATAATTTATTATTAAAAAAATAAAAATCAAATATATATTTTGAAAAATTACATTTTAGTTAGTCTATATATATTAACCATGTGAAATTATTCATCTCATACAATCCATATCCCATTGAATACATTAATTAAATACCACCTTACGAAAGATATGATACATATCTATAATTTGCCTTCTTTGTCAAAATCCAAACGAGTGGCATATTCCACCTTATATAGATATAAGAGTCCCACAACATAATCTTCTTCATGTGGACAACATGACTTCATTGTACATTAACAACTTGCATTCATAATGTACATTGACTATTTGATTATTTAAAAAAATATGTTTGTATAATGATTTTTATTTATAAAGTCGGTCAAAGTTTATGGCTTAGTGGGCTTACATATGAGGAGCATTCTATTCATAATGTACATTGACTAGACTATTTGTTTATTTAAAAAAAAAAACTTGTATAATGATTTTTATTTATAAATTCGGTGAAAGTTTATGGTTTAGTGAGCTTACATATGATGAGCATTTTATGCATTAATAAGAAATATTACATAGTTCTTAAAAGCCAATTGGTTGGTAACAAAGATTATTGTAAGGATACAAAATAAAATTTACATTTTAGAGATATCACAATAAATTGAATGAAAAGATAAACCTTAAAATTATCACAACATAAGGTTAGTTAATAATAGGGTTTGAAACCATTACAACAATATATTTGTTATGAGCTCAACATGTTATTTGTGTGAATTGAACTTGAGTGGGGAGGAAACAAATTCCTCTCAACCATCCAAACTAAACACAATTGACAAAATTTAATAATTTGTTAAAGCAGTTTATAATTTAAAAATATTTTATAATAAACAATGTTGTAAATTTATGATATAAAATAAATTTAAGATGAATATTATTTCCTTTTAATTTATCTTATCTTTGGTGACGATGATGATGATGATTACTATTTACTAAGATCAAATTTGGTTTATCGAGTCTTAAGAAATGTAAGGAATTACTTGGTTTTTATTAGAATTTTAGTGCTCGAAAAACTTTAAGAGAAGCATTCCTAAATCACCATAATTTTGATGAGTTAAAATGTTAGAAATGTTGTATTGTAACAAATATTTTGAATTTTTGATTTATTGTGGGTGTACACGAGACATTCTAAGAGAAAGTGTTTTTGATCTTCAACCCTTTTAGTGTTACAAAGATAACAAATTCTTTTGACTCGTGACGTTTTAGGAATTTTCCAACGCCCCATTTTATTATGGAGCTTTTGAGAGTTTTTTCTTATGTTAGCAACGTTGATTTTCTTCTTTACGCTAGTCAAAACAAAGAGATACATTTGATCTTTTAGATTAAGGTCAATCACCTCCTTGTAGTTTCTCAATTTTATTTTCTCTTCTAGTTTTTTATTACACCACAATTTATCCTTAAATTTAGATATAATAATATTTTTAATATTATCTTTACTCTACATAGTAACATTTTTCTTTATTCCCCAATGATTTAGCCAAGACTTGACATCTTTATGCCACCTTGCTCGAGCCATAGGTGGTTTTGACTAGTGTTCAAAGCAATTTTAGGAAGCCTCATGTCTTCCATGTTGTTTATATTGTTCTTGTACATTAAGTACATAGTCATATTTGTGCTCTTAATAGGAGAAAAACTCACATTTATGAGGAAGATAAGATAGAGTGTATTGCCATTAATTTTGAAAAATTATATGTTGTAAAATATCTTATATAACTTTACCAAATTTTATAACTTAATTAATACTTAAAATACCTTAACTTATATTTTCATCATATTTAAATATAAAAATAATATTAAAAAAACTATTTAATTTAATTTTTCTTATTTATTTAATCTTAAATGAGAATGATATTTTATTTAAAAATATTATATTTATAATAAAAAATATTATAAATTTATGATATAAAATAAATTTAAGATAAATATTATTTCCTTTTAATTTTCCTATTCTTAATAATATTTTTATCAAATTTTGTAACTTAATTAATTTTTAAAATATCTTAATTTACAACAATTTTAAGGAGACTTTCACCGTATCTGAATATAAAAATGATATTATAAAAAATATTTAATTTGATCATTTTTATTTATTTAACTTATCATCATTATAATCATTAAATTCAAATCATTATGATGATGATAATTGAAATCCACAAAAATTAAATTTGATATATAAAATTAAATTAATTACTTTGATTTGTTATATTTTTTTATGCTCAAATGATTTAGAAATGAGATTTTTAAATTCACACACATATATAATGGAGCTAGTTAATAAGTGGATAAAATTTATTTTTGTGGAAATATCATTTTTTCTACTGAGGTAAAGTTCTATTGTGATCTGTTCTTTTTTCAAAATTTTGACAATATGAATCGTCTTAAAATAGGCCAAAACCCTTGCAAAAAAAGTTTCACGGTTGAAGTTCCCATCAATAGAGTGGAAGTATGACTTTCAGTAAAATTCCTTCTAAATTTAAGGGAGAATGTATGTCGAGAAAATGATGAAATATCGACTTATTAACTTACTCCAATACACACATAGTTAACTAACATGAAGCTAGGTGGGCTAGCTCGAGCAGTTGAGTGTCTTGTACTTCATGTAGGATTTCTTGAGGTCAATTCCCCTAACCATCTACAGCTATTGTGTGTCTCTCTCAATGTCTTTTTCAGGTCAAGCATCGTAATCAACGTCAATGGGTTTGCACTTGGTACCATCAACAAATATGGAGAGGTGCTCAAGAGTTTCTTGTGAGGTGTTCCTCAAGAAAAAAAATGATTTAACTAACATGAATGATAAAAGGCTTCCTAGCATTGATTCTAATTCCAATAAATGTCACTCGAGGCTTAAGACAGGATGGCATAAGGATGTTGTTTCCTGACTAAATCACTAGAGGACTCAAGAGAAGGACACTATCCAAAATATCTATAATGTCAAAATCATTATCACTACTAGATTTAAAGAGAGTTTATGACATCACAAGGAAACAATGAATAAGAGAAATCTCATATACTATAAAGAGACCATCAACTCTAGGTTAGAATATCATAAAATATTTCTGTTATTGTTAGCTTAAACAAGAAAATCAAGTTTGCTAAGATAAGAATGAACTCTCTTGAGCTCCATAGAAAAAATAGACACTAGGTAAGACCTAAAACACCTTGAGAAGAAACAAAGATTGCATGGCAACGCAGTCCCTGCCGAGTTAGTTGGGAAATACATGTTGAACAATGAAACTTAATATAACTAAATGCATAAGTAATGAATTTTTTTGTCAAAAGATAATAATTGAGGGTTATTTGTTATTCAAAATGTATAATGAACCATAAGCTGAATGGAACTATAATATTCATAAATATAATAAATATATTATAAATATAATAATAAATAATATATTAGATAATAAATATAATATAAATATAATAATGCATAATAATAAATACATAGTACACCTTTTTATATTTAGATGTGGTGATTGGTGAAATTCATTGATTATGTAATTAATTCTATATATTGAAAGACGTGAAGGGAGCAATAACACTTCAATTCTATCAATCAATTAGAAATGAGAAACACAAATATTTTTATTATATCCAAAAATATATATTTATTTTCTTATATTAAACATTACATTGCATACACAAATTTATGGTAAAAGGCAAATTAATGTCACATCAAAAGCAAACTCATTGTTATAGTTCCATGGTGGGGACTACTAATAATATATATCTTTGTGATATTAAGAAAATCAACTATGAAAAACATTTTCTCCTAAAATATACTTCTTATACACACATTGAGAATCATTTCTACACATGATTTTCATAATTTGTCAACTCATAAACACCAAACACAAGAAAGAAAAATTATGAAACTCATAAACACCAAACACAAGAAAGAAAAATTATGAATAATATCTTTTATTATAAAAACAAAATTTTCAATCAATTAAATTAATCTTGAAATTTCTTAAGATACAATAAACTAAAATGGATCTTAATAAATATTAATCATCTTTATCACAATTATGTATACATCCTTACATTAATTTTTATTCGTTTATTAATACACTAAAACATGTATTATATGCATCGTGGACCTTATAAGATGAGAATGCTCCTTCCACACAAGCTTATTTAGCCAGTGCCATCCATTCATAGTTTTTAAAGCATGTAAAACATGTGTATTAAAAAATGTGCCATAAACGTATAAAGCATGTAAAACATGTGTATTAAAAAATGTGCCATAAACGTATAACATATACGTTTGTAGAAATTTTGGATTGTAGAAATTTTGGATTTTCAATAGGTAAAAGTTTTGAAATGTTTAGGTAAAAGTTTTGAAATGTTTAATGTAATTTTTTTATTAAGAGTTGACTTGGATAGTACAATTATATTATTTTGCATCTATCTTTATGTTTTTAGAATGGAAAAAATTAGAGGAATCATTTTGTAGGGTCATTTTAGTGTGAGGTTTTAGTTCGGAAAAATTGGGTCTGAAACCTTCTAAAGCCATTTTGAAGCATTAAATTGAATTTTTGGGGGTTCGGGTGTCTGAACCTCATGAACACCCCCTTGACAGTGTTTTACACTCTAATACCTTTCCAACAATGTAAAAAATGCCTCAATTAGAGCTCGTATGTGAAAGTTATGCCTCCCGCTAGTTGACCTACCTTGTTGAACACCATGGTATGAGTGGATGCCATGTTAGCCCCCCCTTACTCAAACATATAAGGCTAGCCATGTGTGGAATTTCGAGAAGATTCTAGAAGGTCCAAACCTTATTAGTAATTGAGGGTTGATGAATTCAAAACCCTACCCCTAGTTGGATATCGGGCTATGTTAAATACCAAGCCGCTAGGAGGAGAAGGGGTTCCATTCTTTAGCGTTGTATTTGTTCCATAGTTGAGCAAAGCACTTAGGGGTAGTATTTTTAGAGCATAACAGAGGAGGGGAGATTATGAAGTAGCCATACAACCCACAATTTCAAAGACAACTCCACAAAGAGTGTCTCTTTCTTTGTTCTTGCATTTGAAGAAAAGAGAGTAGAGTGGTCTCATCTTCTAGCTAGTTTTTCTCCTGTATTGAGTTTCTTAGGATATAACTTGTGTTTATTTGTGGATGGTGTGTGAGTATTTATTTATGTTCTCTATTTTTCGCATTTCATCTATTTAATACACTTTAAGCAGAAAACTAGTAATTAAAGAATCTAAGATCTAAAGAAAATTAACCTTCACAGTAAAAGATTTCGGTATTTTGTTAGATCTTTTGCGACAATTGTCCAATGGAATATCCATGACAATTTATAGATCATCCAGGTGGAGAGTTGTAATGTCTCCATTTTGATCCCCTTATTAAATTTGTAATTAATTATGGTTAATTCTATTTTATTTTGGCATGGATATTTAATTACCATGCCATGGTGATCTAGACATATTTAACATTGTATGTATTTTATTCCCAATTAATGAAGAATGTAAACGGTTGAATGAGCACAAGAACCTTTAGGGGCTATGATACCATGAGTGGGAAAGTGAGGAGACTTAACTAGGATTTTACATGCCTAATAATCCCAAGCCACCTTGCTAAATTATTTTTTTGATGATATAATTATTTTTGTGAATTACCATCTATTTTTTCCTTTGACTTATCCATAGCCTACTCATTGAATGAAAGTGAGGAGGTTGATTGTTATATATATAATAATAATAACTAGAATACCCCCGAACCGAGGGAAAGGCAACACCAAAAATAATAATATAGTTTTTTTTTAAGTTTTTTTTTTATAAGTATTTCATGAGTAGCATTGTAATGGTATATTAATTATGAGTAGAAATAACAATATGAAGAAGAGTAGGAAAGACAGGAAGCTCCACAGAGTGGTAGGAAACCCACTTGGAATGTCCACATCATACCTAATCAATTCAAATGACCAATACCATAACTTATTCATGAGGACCTTGTTTAAGCATTATAAGCACCACATTTAAGTTTCACACTTGTAATTATATGAGAACGAGAATGGTTGACCATGCAGGATTAGACCTTTTGACCTGAGTTTAAGAGGGGTCATTGAAATTAAGAATAATACTTTGGTAGAAATTTTTTTTTACCATCGATGACGATCAACGAGCACATGTAACATTTGAATATTCAACAAATCCCACAAGCGGTGCCAACTCCAACTCCCATATTTATGGCAGAGAAGAGCTTCAAAAAATCAAAGAACCGGTGCCAACTCCCCTATTTAGAGCAAAGCAAGAGCCCTTCTATGAATACATCTTGAGATCAAATCTCCATGGATCCATCAACTATTATTCTTTCTGTTATTGTAATAACTACCATTATGGGTTCAGGGGCAACAATTGATGTCTTGAATGTCGTGGATAGCAACACGCACATGGCGGAATTTATCAGAACTTCGTGCAATATGACTCTGTATCTGTAGGTTTGTGTTTCATCGCTCTCTCCTATTGAGGGCCTCTGAATCCCAAGCAAAGCAATATTGTGAATGTAGTTGTGCATATGAGCCTATTAATTCCCACAGCATGTTTGTTTGGTCCTCGAGCCTGAAAACCAAAATATCTAGGATTAGTAAAAGAAAAAAAAACAATGCTAAAGGATAGTATGGAGAATTTTGGAACCACCACATACCAGATTCACCAATCTCTGGCGGAGAAGAAGCACCACCTGAAACGAAACACCTTCAACACTTAGATGAGCATTGCCCTTACACAACTGCCCTTACCAATGAGGACTCATGTATCAATGACTTCCAGGTGGCTAAATAAGAAACGATTATGTATAACTCAAAGCGAGAGCATAGTGATTTTTACATTATGGTGTTTTTATTATTGAACAATAAATTAAATATGGTTAGATTATAAAATCTCAACAATGGATATTTACCATTCCAACAATTGATATTTACAAAATTTTATATCAAAATCAGGAAAAAAAATATCCAAAATGCGGATTAAGCGTTTTAATATTTTGTATTTGACATAGAAGTTTCATCTGAATCGTGATTTCCCCTGTTGAAGGCGTCACTCCACATCATCTCTCAATACAAGGAGGTTTCCATCACACACAATATTTATATAAGAAAGCTTCATGTTTCCATTCCATTCCATCAATATTCCAACCTACTGTTCAATCCACTGCTCTCAAAATTCTTTCAGACTCTTCCCGAAATTTCAGTCTGCAAATTCATTCGTTTTCTTCCTTTGTATTTAAATTCATTTGTTTTCTTCCTTTGTATTTAACTTCATTGATTTTCTTCCTCTGTATTTAATTCATCAAGGTGTGATGGAGGCACAGAGCATGGAAGTAACCCTCATCTCGGCCCGTGATCTAAAGAAAACGAGCATGCTCTCCAAAACAAATGCCTACACAGTCGCATGGATCTCCACCGATCACAAAAACAGGTAACAGACGTCCGTGGAAAAGAACAATGACATCGATCCCACCTGGAACCACGCTATGAAGTTTATCGAAGGATTGGGTACTTGAACTATGGATACTTTAATATACAAACTTGCACAACTAAATAAGGGCCAATTTGTATATGAAGAATTAAAATAAAATCAAACAATTATGGTTCACTTTTGCAAATCCCAAGTGCACTACAAATTCACATGTGCATCATGCACACAAGGAGTGGGTGTGTGCACCTTTACTATCTAAAAATAACTTGTACGACTAAAGTGCCAAGTTGTACATGGAGAAGAATTGAAATAAATTTTATTTTGGTTTAACTTGAATATCAAAATTGGACATAACTTTACCTACTTAAAACCATAATTCCACTACACTGAAATCCTACTTATAGGAAAATACCATTTTCTCAATATCCTAAAATTGCACAAGCTAAATTAAGAGAAAATAGAGCTACACACTTTTGCATGCCATACCTAACTATAGTATTTATCAAATTAAATGTATAGTAAATTATTTACAAAAAGTTATTGTAAAACCTTACCTAACAAACATGTTTTCTTGGCTTTCCACCTTTGCATGTAAAGTTGTCCATCGTTCTTCCAACTTTTGTATTTCCTTCCTTGGGAAACCGTAATATTTATGAATCTATTTTCTCTCCTCCTTTGCCTCCTAAATCTTGCAAGTTGCAACCCTTATTTTCACAAAGAATAATTGCACAAAGGATGACAAAATGGAATTGTTCTTTACAAAATTGACATAGGATAAAACTATACAACATTCTTTCCAAAATCCATAACAAAATGTTATGTATTATTCACAACATTCTATTGTATTTTAACTACTTTAATAAAATGTATTTTGATTTAACTGTGTTGTAACTCAATCTACTAAAAAGATAATTTCACTCTAAAACAAATTAAATATCATAAATGGATAGTAAATTGTTGACTAAAAGTTATTTGTAAAACTTTACCTAGCAGACTTTTCTAGGATTTCCACCCGAAAGTAAAGGTAACCAACATTATTCCAATGAATATTTCAACCATTGCCATCCATCTTTTCAGTGCGTGAGCGTAATGGCCCCATTTTTCTTCCAACAGGGGAGCAAAGAACCCTAGGTGATACCTTCCAACTACTGACTTTCAGGTTCGATTGTTTGGTTATGTCAGTATCAGGTAATAAGTTTATCTATGTAGGTAGGTCCCTTGCTTATCTCTTCAAACATTTGTTCCTACCTTGGAAGATCATAATATTTCTGGTTTTGTTTTCTCCCCTTCTCTAACTTGTAAATCTCATGACTTACACACACAGTAAAGATAACAAAATGAACTACCCTACTTACATAGAAAAAAATATGCAACTTATTTTCAAAATACATAACAAAATGTCATGTACTACTGCAACATTTTTAAAAGTATAAATGCATTTAGAAACTTTTGAGTTCTCCCATACAATTTTTTCACATTTCATAGTAACATTTTCAAAAAAGATAAAATGTTAAGAACATATTTAAGTAAAAATATTAAGTTGTCCAAGAAACATTCATGGCTTAAACTATTAAAAAAGACTACACTTCAAGACATGATGTATACGACATGTTCAATTTTGGCTTTTGATAGTTTAGACTTATTATGGTTTTTTATCCTTTATACTTTTTTTCCTTTGTGGTTCACGGCGTGAATCTCCCTATGTCCACAATAATCCCCCTCGAAATCTGAAGAACATAGGAGGGTCAAGAATTTCGAGAATATTGGCTCATAGAAAGCAGCATGTCGCAGAGAAGAGACTCAAACCTAGGCGGGGAGGAGAAAACTCCCCACCCCAACCAATTGAGATACAACCACTTGACTCTTTAGACTTATTATAGATAGTTGACACACATAAATTGTATTTATACAATTTCTTTTTAAATCCACAGAACAAATCCATACAACATTTATATGAATAAAAACATTTACCAAAATCTTTCAATTTCTTGCCTCCACACTTTGAATTTCTTGCCCCCACATTATGAGGTAAATTTCCCATTAATTTTTGTTGATTTTCAACTTGATATTCATTATCCCAATGGACTTACTCAAAATAGTGAAAACACATATTTATGCAGTTTCTTTTCAAAACCCATAACAAAATGTCAAATAGCATTGTACAACACTTGTAACAATATTTCATAACATTTCCCAAGCAAATTAAAGAGTGAAACATATTGTTGCAAACTATGCATTTCTTCCACAGATAATCATGGTAGGAATTTTAAGGTAAGCCGTTCATTTTTTTCTTTTAGCCATTCTTTGTTCCAGCTTAAACTTGGCAACGTTAAATAATCATTGACTCTAGTGTTTTCCCTGTCAAAAGTGGAAGTTAACTTTTAGTTCATGGTACATTTCATCGTAATCTTTTCGAAAATAATTTCTAATATGCAAATATTCAGTTTTTCCAGACACATTCATGCCAAAATAAAACAAGAAAAATTGTATAAGGTTGCATTCAAGAACCTAAGATTTTAGGTGAGGCACTCATTTTTGGCTCCAATTTGGGGATGTGCTTCTCTGTTTCGAGATCCCGGTAGTGGCTATGTCGAATTTATGTTAGAAAACATAGCCAAACGTTCAATAACCTTGTAGTGGTATTCAAATAAAATCTTATCAAGTAAATGCATACCTTAATGTAATTTGGACTTCTTAGTCCAAAATAGAGTAAACTGCGAGGTTATTTTAACTATTGTGATTATAATTAGTTGCATGAAAGTTCAACTATTATGATTATGCTTTATGATTCTCATGGTTTTCTAGGAATGCAAAGTCGGCGGGTGGTTCCCTGATTTTTTTCAATGGAAAAAAAATAATGGTTCACATCATTGTTGTTTGTTTGACATCAAGTTGGCCCTGAACGCATGACCTAGCGGAAGTTATCAGTCAAGAATAAGTAATCCATCTAAAAAACAAAATCCCTACCTTATTATTTGTAGTAGAAGAAGTCTGAAATGTGACAAGAAAATTATCTTAAGTCAATCATGTCATTTTTGAAACAAAGAAAACTTAAGCTGCATTGTTTTGTAAAATTTCGTCAAGTATCCAAAAAATGAAAAATCACAGTTGTTGAAACATCCATTAAATGTAGGAAAGAATGGAGATGATGGAATAAAAGAACAAGCAAAAATCTTTGATCCATACCCTTTTCCAACCATGAAGTGAAGTATTTGTTGGATCTGGGTAAAAGTACGCTTCCCCTTCACATCCTATGAGATTAAGAATACACTTGTATGCTCATTTTACATATGGATATCTATAGAAAATATCTCAACAATCAAGAGGCTTGTTAAACAGATGAGCAAGAAGCCTCACAATGAGTGAACAAATTAAAATGTTTTTCATAAAAGAAGCCTACTAAATATGAAATATGCAATCGAGCTAGGAATGAAATAAGGATATACCTGCAAATGGTCAATCATGAACATAAAAATATGAAGGTAAGCAAAACTCAAAATCCGAGATCAATGCAATATTTGATGGTCAACTCAGCCACAACTTTGTTTCACCAAGGCGATGCAAATTTCTTAAATCCGGGTATAAAAGGTATCCCACATTCATGTTTAGGAAAATCTTGAAGGTGATTGTGAAAAGTTTGAAGACAACTAAAGAAAACTTGAAGGTGAGCCTGTTTCATGAAAACATGCATACAAGTAACCCAAAATAGTTATAAGAAGAATTATTGTAAGAAAAAATGATGGAAGGATGATCTAAGAATGAGTCATGGTGAACACATGCATACTTATCTTCACACTTGAAGGTGACACATGGAAAATGGCTCATGTGAGTTATGTATCCATTGGTGTTATTCAAGTTCATTAAGACTAAGGGCTTGAGGCAGCTATTATCGCAAGATCATCATTCTACCAACATTGGTCACATCTATATACAAGTTATATTCTATGCTTTATTTGGGAGGAAACGCTTATGTATTCTCCCAAGGCCAACTCACCACGAGACTATTTATTGATACAGAGCATAGTCTGCACTTGTTTAGAGCCTTCCACAAGGAAGATCATGAGCAAGGTTAGATGTATTTTTGGACATATTTGTGTCCTACATCATTTAGGATGCCAAGGCTAACATATTTTAGCATGCCCAGGTGTTGTCATATTAAATGTTGAAATTATATATAATGATCAATATCAAATATTTAACATAAAGAATCAGAGTTGGGAAGCTCAAGGCTCGAATGTAAATACATATTTAAGGAACCCATGTTCTTATAGTTAGCTTAGGACATCTGCGTCGGCCAGGATAATGGCCTTGAAGTAATTCAAATTTCTCTTATTTATGGATTCATGAAAACTCAAAAAATTAAACTTTTGACCATGTATAGCATGAAATCCTATGACTTCCTCATGATTTATACATAATTTCCAGATTTTCTATACATTTCTCTTAAAAGTCTGATTGGCTTGCTGAAATTCAACACAAGGTCCATGCAACATAGCTTAATAATACTTGGGAGCTTATGCATACATATTCCATCCACCTATATTCAAATTCTTAACATATTTTTAGTGAAATAACTGCACACACAAACATATAAATTCAAAAATCCCAGAAACCTGAACCATGGAAATGCCTAAAATAAGATGTGATGAAACATGTATTGAACATACAGTTTCTCTACATGAAAGTAGCCTTCTGCATTAGTTTCATTGTAGCATAACACTCCTTTCCAAGGTACGTTACATGGATTGCCCTTCCCCGAATTCTTCAGGTTTCCATATGGGTCTCCAAAATCCATCTTAATTTTTTTAAGGGCATCAACTGTAGCCAAGCAAATAATTCTTGAGACTTGATACATACCCATTTTAAAATTTAGAAAATAAATCTCGAGTCCTGATACATGCCCTTTTTAAAATTTGGAAAACAATTCATTTGTGGCAAACTGAAGGCGACTACCTCTCAGAGACTGCTAGCTTATTATATATGAATTGTAAAGTTAATAATTGAGTTAAATGCGAATAAATTACCTTCAATGGGATCTGTATGTTGTGCTCCAACAAATAAGAGAGAGCAATAATAATACATAATGAGCCAAACAAGAACAACTAGGGATGATGTTTTCATTGTATTATATTCTCTGATTCAAACATAGATGTAATCAAGCTGTAGCATTTTCTCTTATTTCTCCATGGTTGTTGTAAATACAAAACAGATGACGGTTTCCAATTTAGAAAAGAACTTTCCCATGACTGGTATAGTGCAACACATTGAAGGGAGATGTTGTCCATGTTATTATGTTTATAACCAAGCAGTGATCAAAGAAATGGACTGGGAGTGGATTGGGATTGTGCGTGATGGTTGTGCACCCAGATCAAGCATCTTTATCACTTGCAAGCATGCTCTCCACCCTCAAGAATGTCAACTTTCCACTCCCACTCTACATTATTACTCCCACCATCGTTCCCTTCCATATGTTGACCGAAGAGCTTGTCCCTTCCTCCATCTGCCTCTGAAGATCACCATTTCCTGCAATCCCTTCCTCCAGATCCTCATCGATTGACAACAATAGTTGATAATCTCCAAAATCTTTGCAGCCCAAAGCCCGATGATCAAATTGATGGTAAATAAACTAAAAATAATGTATATATCTCAAAACAGGGTAACATGACAGCGAAGAGAATCGACTCATAGAGGTAGTGTGCGATCTCATTCGTTGAAAGTGTACAAGTTGGATACAACTACTGGAAAAATTAGCATCCAATAAATGTATCAGCCGCATTAGCATCCCCTTGAACAAATTCCTCAAGCCCGCCACCATCACCGTGCAGTTCTTCAGCTACCAGGTCTGAAAATCGTTCGAAAAATCTAAGGGGATTCTCAACCTCTCTGTGAAATTAGTCAAGAAGGTCGAGGTCAAGCAACAATAGCAGCCATAGGCAGTCGCAGGGTCATATGGTGTGGCCAAGGTGGAGCCCGTGAACGTGTATCTAATAGGGTCATATGGGGTAGCAAAGGTGGAGCTTGTGACCGCTTACCCAACCTACCCACCAGCCGACTTCTCCTCGCATCCTCCACAGAATAACCAATACCCTCCATTGTCGTATCCACCCCAGGCATGCTATCCCTCGACCTTGCCTTACTACCAGGATTACTCTCCACTTCCCTACCAAGGTTACCCTCCAAACCAGGGTTACCCACCCTACCAGGGTTATCCGCCCATTATTCTTACAGTGAAACATCCTCCCAGGAAGAATAATAAACTTGGGATGGATTTGGGAGCAGGCTTAATTGGTAGAGCTCTCAGTGGTTTGTTACTTGGAGATATTATTAGCGATGCGAGATATTATCAGCGATGGGAGTTATGATGGAGGGTTTTATGATGGCGGTGAATTTGGTGGCAACTGATGGCAGCGATGTGTCATGTATCCATAAGCTATGGACATACGATGAAAATGCAAGAGATAACTCCTCCTAAAATAACGCCTTCGACGTAAATAAGATAATAAATACAAAATAAATTATAAATTATAAATTATAAATTATAAATTAAAAAATAAACTAAAAGTCATGACCAAAGGTCATGACTCTCCATAAAAGTCATAGGGGGCATTATATAATGGGCTCCCATCATTGTAATAATCATCCATTCAAAAAACAATTTTCATTATATATATTTACTCATTATCTTATTCAAAGTCTCATCTCTCCGAGTTTTACGCTTCTTTTTGGGCAGAGTCATGTCACCAAGTTATTGAGGTATGGGCTGAGTACAATCAATTTTGGGGATGGTGAGAGTCAAAGCATACATGGGAGAAATAATGAGGAAATTCTAGTGGAAGCGAGGACTAATTTTTGGTGAAGAGAGAAGAGAGGAAAAAGAGAGTGCAGACAAAGAATGAGAGGCAACCACAATGTGTGAGTGAGACCAGCCAATAAAACAAGTGTTTACCACCTTGAGAAGAGCATGAAAACTAGAAAAATTGTTGGAGTTGCAAGACTGCAATTGGGGCCTTGTTAGGTGCACACTAAAGAGTATTGGACGGGGAGACTTCTAAGGGACTGTGTTGCAGAGAAGGGAGTTCTCTCCTTGTGCTACATGAGGCAAGCGATGGGGTGCCCAAGATATATTTTATATTCCTAAGAACTCAAAAGATTGTTTTTCAAAATCAAATCCTTGTTTTGAGTTGATAGACAACCCCAACCCCAAAATTCCCTAAGAGTGTCAATTTCACCCTTCTAGTATCATATCCTAGATAGGAGGTGTCCTGTTGTAGAGAAATTTATGTGCAACACAGAGCCTACAATTGGGCAGAAAATCACTCACCCTCAGTCAATTGTTTGGAAAACGATTATAAACAAATAAGTCTCCATTTATGCTCTGTAAAATTCATATGCATGTGTAATTTGTGAGGTTATATGGTTTATGAATAGAAATATGAGAAGAATGGAATTAATGTATGCTCTGTGTTTCTTGTGCATAAATTGATTCATCTTGTTGGTCTTTACCCCTCGAACTTATGTGCTAGAAATACTCTGATTTGATTTATGAAAGATACCAAGTTTAAACACCTGTGTAAATTGTGTAAACTTTGTAACTTGTTATTAAGGATAGATGATAAAATGTGTAAACACCAGTATTTATGATCATACTACAATAACTTTGTTATTAAGGATAGATGATAAAATGTTGTTAAGTGAAAGTTGTGACGTGTTTTCCATGTTAATGTTGGATGATGGTAATAATTTCAATTAAGTTTTGAGTATGTAGATTTCCACAATTAGTCATAATTGTAATAAAGATTATAGATATGAATTGTGTTAGAATTTAAAAACATTTCTAACATTTTGAGTAGACACTCCACCCATCATCAAGGGATCCAAATGAAGCTTTTGTGAGATAGAAAAGAGTAACCCTTTGAAGTGATTAAATAGATTCAAAGAGAGTTAGCAGTTAGAAAATAATACTAAAATCTTTTCTAGTAAAGAAATTGGGTCAAATAATATAATAAATAGGAAAAATGTGCGCTCAAAATAATAAAATAGATTATTAAAATAATTGTTTTCGAGATATATTAAAATTTTAAAATCCTTAAATATATTAACTAAAAACAACCATGGTTAAAATTTATTTGTGGAAATTTAAGAGTCAAAGAAGCATTTGGTTCAGTTCAAGGTTCAAATTCATGCTATAAAGGACTTAGATGGAATAATAAATGAAGGAATACATGTATATGCAAGAGACTCAATCTCTGGCTATGAATCTCAGATAGGGTGCCACATAGCGGAAGGAGGCAACAAAACCCTCCCATGATTTCAGCCATAAATATGGCCAGTCGTCGTCCCTCACCTCAGTCTTGAATGGAGGGTGACCTTAATTACTTGTAGAGGAAGGGAGGATAGCTCCCTCAAGTCAGGTTAATGGTAGTCTTGTGGATTAATGGTAGGAGGGGGGTGAGTACAATGGTCATGTCCACCCCGGGGATATCTCTCCTGCCCAACCTTGGCTAGCATTATTTCGCCTTCGAGCTCTATCACCTTGCTCGCTCTGAGAA
>JASDQU010739342.1:28542-40217 GCA_032191745.1 Picea mariana | reverse complement strand
GCTAAATTAAGAGAAAATAGAGCTACACACTTTTGCATGCCATACCTAACTATAGTATTTATCAAATTAAATGTATAGTAAATTATTTACAAAAAGTTATTGTAAAACCTTACCTAACAAACATGTTTTCTTGGCTTTCCACCTTTGCATGTAAAGTTGTCCATCGTTCTTCCAAATTTTGTATTTCCTTCCTTGGGAAACCGTAATATTTTTTAATCTATTTTCTCTCCTCCATTGCCTCCTAAATCTTGCAAGTTACAACCCTTATTTTCACAAAGAATAATTGCACAAAGGATGACAAAATGGAATTGTTCTTTACAAAATTTACATAGGAAAAAACTGTACAACATTCTTTCCAAAATTCATAACAAAATGTTATGTATTATTCACAACATTTTATTGTATTTTAACTACTTTAATAAAATGTATTTTGATTTAACTTTGTTGTAACTCAATCTACTAAAAATATAATTCCACTCTAAAACAAATTAAATATCATAAACGGATAGTAAATTGTTGACTAAAAGTTATTTGTAAAACTTTACCTAGCAGAATTTTCTAGGATTTCCACCCGAAAGTAAAGGTAACCAACATTATTCCAATGAATATTTCAACCAATGTCATCCATATTTTCAGTGCGTGAGTGTAATGGCCCCATTTTGCTTCCAACCGGGGAGTAAAGAACCCTAGGTGATACCTTCCAACTATTGACTTTTAGGTTTGATTGTTTGGTTATGTCAGTATCAGGTAATAAGTTTATCTATGTAGGTAGGTCCCTTTCTTATCTCTTCAAACATTTGTTCCTACCTTGGAAGATCATAATATTTTTGGTTTTGTTTTCTCCCCTTCTCTAACTTGTAAATCTCATGATTTACACACACAGTAAAGATATCAAAATGAACTACCCTACTTACATAGAAAAAAATATGCAACTTCTTTTCAAAATACATAACAAAATGTCGTGTAATATTGCAACAATTTTAAAAGTATAAATGCATTTAGAAACTTTTGAGTTCTCCCATACAATTTTTTCACATTTCATAGTAACATTTTTTAAAAAGATAAAATGTTAAGAACATATTTAAGTAAAAATATTAAGTTGTCCAAGAAACATTCATGGCATAAACTATTAAAAAAGACTACACTTCAAGACATGATGTATACGACATGTTCAATTTTGGCTTTTGATAGTTTAGACTTATTATTGTTACACGCCAAAATTACTCACTTTGATAGTGTCGCAAGTGTCGTCATTACAAAGGTCACGAGTGTCGCATTTTGCTCACAAGGTTGCAAGTGTCGCATGTTGCTCACAAGTGTCGTAAAGTGTCAAAGAAAGCATGTTGCCATGATGCCTATGTCGTGCCTATAATGACATGAGAAGGACACTTGAAACACCTCTAACATCTGATTTGGAAGAGGAGAAATGAGTCAGCAGGCTTGCAAACCTTTTTCCATCTGAAAGCACCTCAAAAACTGAGTTTTTGGAGGGGAGCCCTCCCCCTTACACTATCTCGGAGCGTCGATGCTCCCCCTTACACTGTCAGGGAGCGTTATAACGCTCCCTTGGCCCTTTTAATGGAGCGCTGTAGATTTTGAGAGCGTTGGCGCCCCCTAAAGATTACTAGGGAGCGCTACAACGCTCTGATGGCCCTTTTGAGGGAGCGCTACCTATTCTGGGCGGTTGTTAATCTGTTGAGATGAATGGGGGAAGCATATTTTCATTCTTGGAAGGCAGTTGGATTCGAATCCCTAGTCCAACCATGATCCTAGGGAAGATCCTCAACTGAAGGAGGAAAATCCTCACCTTCCCCAAGGATATCTCAAGTGGTTAAAGCCTCTCCAAGGCTATATAAACAAGCTTTCTAATGGTGAAAGGAGACAGGGAAATGAAGAATTACACCAAACTTATGATCTCATAAGTGGTGTTGGAACATAGCTGATTGGGGAAGAACTGAAGATATGAAACTTATGATCTTGGAGGAAACTCACAGTCAGCCAAAAGAGAGTGATCAGTGAAGTTGTTGTTATCCAGGTTGTGGATCTTTCAGGCAAGGGTTAAACGAAGGGGACTTGACGAAGCTGTCACACTCGCATCTACGATTGTAAGTACTGTTGTCGTTATTCTCATCAATATGACACGCTTGGCTTGTTTCTTTCTAGTTTGTGTCTAATGTCACATGAAATTATCATTAATTGATAGATCTGTTTTCAAGCTAATATCAATAGAGTAGGAAGTGGTCGTATCTTGTTTTGTCCACAGAACTCAGCGAGGAGCAAATGATTGGAGCGCAACTCGGAGCGTGCAGGTACACACGTCGATAAAAGGTACTTCTGTCATCCTTTCTTCTCATGTGTTAGTTTAGATAGATTTGAAAGGAAGTCAGTGTCCATGTTAAGAATTTTCTGTCTAGAGTTAGGGTCAAGCTCTTAGAGGCGATCTACCTGTCCGTAGGGATATTTTCCTACAACAATTATGGTTTTTTATCCTTTATACTTGTTTTCCTTTATGGTTCATGGCGTGAATCTCCCTACGTCCACAATAATCGCCCTCGAAATCTGAAGAACATAGGAGTGTCAAGAATTTCGAGAATATTGGCTCATAGAAAGCAGCATGCCGCATAGATGAGACTCAAACCTAGGTGGGGAGGAGACAACTCCCCACCCCAACCAATTGAGATACAACCACTTGACTCTTTAGACTTGTTATAGATAGTTGACACACATAAATTTTATTTATACAATTTCTTTTTAAATCCACAACACAAATCCATACAACATTTATATGAATAAAAACATTTACCAAAATCTTTCAATTTCTTGSCTCCACACYTTGAATTTCTTGCCCCCACATTATGAGGTAAATTTCCCATTAWTTTHTGTTGATTTTCAACTTGATATTCATTATCCCAATGGACTTACTCAAAATAGTGAAAACACATATTTATGCAGTTTCTTTTCAAAACCCATAACAAAATGTCAAATAGCAATGTACAACACTTGTAACAATATTTCATAACATTTCCCAAGCAAATTAAAGAGTGAAACGTATTGTTGCAAACTATGCATTTCTTCTACAGATAATCATGGTAGGAATTTTAAGGTAAGTCGTTCATTTTTTTCTCTTAGCCATTCTTTGTTCCAGCTTAAACTTGGCAACGTTAAATAATCATTGAATCGAGTGTTTTCCCTGTCAAAAGTGGAAGTTAACTTTTAGTTCATGGCACATTTCATCGTAATATTTTCAGAAATAATTTCTAATATGCAAATATTCAGTTTTTCCAGACACATTCATGCCAAAATAAAACAGGAAAAACTGTATAAGGTTGCATTCAAGAACCTAATATTTTAGGTGAGGCACTCATTTTTGGCTCCAATTTGGGGATGTGCTTCTTTGTTTCGAGATCCTGGTAGCGGCTATGTCGAATTTATGTTGGAAAACATAGCCAAACGTTCAATAACCTTGTAGTGTTATTCAAATAAAATCTTATCAAGTAAATGCATACCTTAATGTAATTTGGACTTCTTAGTCCAAAATAGAGTAAACTTCCAGGTTATTTTAACTATTGTGATTATAATTAGTTGCATGAAAGTTCAACTATTATGATTATGCTTTATGATTCTCATGGTTTTCTAGGAATGCAAAGCGGTGGGTGGTTCCCTGATTTTTTTCAATGGAAAAACAATAATGGTTCACATCATTGTTGTTTGTTTGACATCAAGTTGGCCCTGAACGCATGGCCTAGCGGAAGTTATCAGTTAGGAATAAGTAATCCATATAAAAAAAAATCCCTACCTTATTATTTGTAGTAGAAGAAGTCTGAAATGTGACAAGAAAGTTATCTGAAGCCAATCATGTCATTTTTGAAATAAAGAAAACTTAAGTTGCATTGTTTTGTAAAATTTCGTCAAGTATCCAAAAAATGAAAAATCACAGTTGTTGAAACATCCATTAAATCTAGGAAAGAATGGAGATGATGGAATAAAAGAACAACCAAGAATCTTTGATCCATACCCTTTTCCAACCATGAAGTGAAGTATTTGTTGGATCTGGGTAAAAGTACGCTTCCCCTCCACCTCCTATGAGATTAAGCATACACTTGTATGTTCATTTTACATATGGATATCTATAGAAAATAGCTCAACAATCAAGAGGCTTCTTAAACAGATGAGCAAGCAACCTCACGATGAGTGAACAAATTAAAATGTTTTTCATAAAAGAAGCCTACTAAATATGAAATATGCAACCGAGCTAGGAATGAAATAAGGATATACCTGGAGATGGTCAATCATGAACATAAAAATATGAAGGTAAGCAAAACTCAAAATCCGAGATCAATGCAATATTTGATGGTCAACTCAGCCACGACTTTGTTTCACCAAGGAGATGCAAATTTCTTAAATACGGGTATAAAAGGTATCCCACATTCATGTTCAGGAAAATCTTGAAGGTGATTGTGAAAAGTTTGAAGACAACTAAAGAAAACTTGAAGGTGAGCCTGTTTCATGAAAACATGCATACAAGTAACCCAAAATAGGCATAAGAAGAATTATTGTAAGAAAAAATGATGGAAGGATGATCTAAGAATGAGCCATGGTGAACACATGCATACTTATCTTCACACTTGAAGGTGACACATGGAAAATGGATCATGTGAGTTATGTATCCATTGGTGTTATTCAGGTTCATTAAGACTAAGGGCTTGAGGCGGCTATTATCACAAGATCATCATTCTGCCAGTATTGGTCACATCTATATACAAGTTATATTCTATGCTTTATTTGGGAGGAAGCGCTTA
Organism: Picea mariana; assembly: GCA_032191745.1. Lineage (NCBI taxonomy): Eukaryota > Viridiplantae > Streptophyta > Pinopsida > Pinales > Pinaceae > Picea > Picea mariana. Next base: position 35,418 of record JASDQU010739342.1, on the reverse strand, counting down.
TGTATTCTCCCAAGGACAACTCACCACGAGACTATTTATTGATACAGAGAATAGTTTGCACTTGTTTAGAGCCTTCCACAAGGCAGATCATGAGCAAGGTTAGATGTATTTTTGAACATATTTGTGTCCTACATCATTTAGGATGCCAAGGCTAACATATTTTAGCATGGCCAGGTGTCGTCATATTGAATGTGGAAATTATATATAATGATCAATATCAAATATTTAACATAAAGAATCAGAGTTGGGAAGCTCAAGGCTCGAATGTGAATACATATTTAAGGAACCCATGTTCTTACAGTTAGCTTAGGACATCTGCGTCGGCCATGATAATGGCCTTGAAGTAATTCAAATTTCTCTTATTTCTAGATTCATGAAAACTCGAAAACTTAAACTTCTGACCATGTATAGCATGAAATCCTATGAATTCCTCGTGATTTATACATAATTTCCAGATTTTCTATACATTTTTCTTAAAAGTCTGATTGGCTTGCTGAAATTCAACACAAGGTCCATGCAACATAGCTTAATAATACTTGGGAGCTTATGCATACATATTCCATCCACCTATATTCAAATTCTTAAAATATTTTTAGTGAAATAACTGCATACACAAACATATAAATTCGAAAATCCCATAAACCCGAACCATGGAAATGCCTAAAATAAGATGTGATGAAACATGTATTGAACATACAGTTTCTGTACATGAAAGTAGCCTTCTGCATTAGTTTCATTGTAGCATAACACTCCTTTCCAAGGTACATTACATGGATTGCCCTTCCTCCAGTTCTTCAAGTTTCCATATGGGTCTCCAAGAGCCATCTTAATTTTTTTAAGGGCATCAACTGCATCCAAGCAAATAATTCTTGAGACTTGATACATACCCATTTTAAAATTTAGAAAATAAATCTCAAGTCCTAATACATGCCCTTTTTAAAATCTGGAAAACAATTCATTTGTGGCAAACTGAAGGTGACTACTTCTTAGAGACTACTAGCTTATTATATATGAATTGTAAAGTTAATAATTGAGTTAAATGCAAATAAATTACCTTCAGTGGGATGTGTATGTTGTGCTCCAACAAATAAGAGAAAGCAATAATAATACATAATGAATCAAACAAGAACAGTCAGGGATGATTTTTTCATTGTATTATATTCTCTGATTCAAACATAGATGTAATCAAGCTATAGCATTTTCTCTTATTTCTCCATGGTTGTTGTAAATACAAAACAAATGGCGGTTTCCGATTTAGCAAAGAACTTTCCCATGACTGGTATAGTGCAACACATTGAAGGGAGATTTTGTCCATGTTATTATGTTTATAACCAAGCAGTGATCAAAGAAATGGACTGGGAGTGGATTGGGATTGTGCGTGATGGTTGTGCACCTAGATCAAGCATCTTTATCACTTGCAAGCATGCTCGCCACCCTCAAGAATGTCAACTTTCCACTCCCACTCTACGTTATTACTCCCACCATCGTTCACTTCCATATGTTGACCGATGAGCTTGTCCCTTCCTCCATCTGCCTCTGAAGATCACCATTTCCTACAATCCTTTCCTCCAGATCCTCATCGATTGACAACAATAGTTGCTAATCTCCAAAATCTTTGCAGCCCAAAACCCGATGATCAAATTGATGGTAAATAAACTAAAAATAATGTATATATCTCAAAACAGGATAACATGACAGCGAAGAGAACTGACCTGTAGAGGTAGTGTGCGATCTCATTCGTCGATAGTGTACAAGTTGGATACAACTACTGGAAAAATTATCCTCCAATAAATGTATCAACCACATTAGCATCCCCTTGAACAAATTCCTCAAGCCCGCCACCATCACCGTGCAGTTCGTCAGCTACCAGGTCTGAAAACCGTCCGGAAAATCCAAGGGGATTCTCAACCTCTCTGTGAAATTAGTCGAGAAGGCCGAGGTCAAGCAACAATAGAATCCATAGGCAGTTGCAGGGTCATATGGTGCAGACAAGGTGGAGCCTGTGAACGCGTATTCAATAGGGTCATATGGGGTAGCAAAGGTGGAGCCTGTGACTGCTTCCCCAACCTACCCACCTGTCGACTTCTCCTTGCATCCTCCACAGAATAACCAATACCCTCCACCATCGTATCCACCCCAGGCATGCTATCCCCCGACCTCGCCTTACTACCAGGGTTACTCTCCACCTCCCTACCAAGGTTACCCTCCAAACCAGGGCTACCCACCCTAACAGGGTTATCCTCCTATTATTCCTGCAGTGCAACAACCTCCTAGGAAGAATAATAAACTCGGGATGGATTTGGCAACAGGCTTAATTGGTAGAGCTCTCAGTGGTTTGTTACTTGGAGATATTATTAGCGATGCGAGATATTATCAGCGATGGGAGTTATGATGGAGGGTTTGATGATGGCAGTGAATTTGGTGGCAACTGATGGAAGCGACATATCATGTATCCATAAGCTATGGATAGATGACGAAAATGCAAGAGAGAACTCCTCCTAAAAGAACGCCTTCGGTGTAAATAAGATAATAAATACAAAATAATTAATAAATTATAAATTAAAAAATAAACTAAAAGTCGTGACCAAAGGTCATGACTCTCCATAAAAGTCATAGGGGCCATTATATAATGGGCACCTGTCATTGTAATAATCATCCATTGAAAAAACATTTTTTATTATATATATTTACTCATTATCTTATTCAAAGTCACATTACCAAGTTATTGAGGTATGGGTTGAGTACAATCAATTTTGGGGATGGTGAGAGTCAAAGCAGACATGGGAAAAATAGTGAGGAAATTCTAGTGGAAGCGAGGACTAAGTTTTGGTGAAGAGGGAAGAGAGGAAAAAAAGAGTGCAGACATAGAATGAGAGGCAACCACAGTGTGTGAGGAAGACCAACCAATAAAACAAGTGTTTACCACCTTGAGAAGAACATGAAAACTAGGAAAATTGTTGGAGTTGCAAGACTGCAATTGGGGCCTTGTTGGGCGCACACTAAAGAGTATTGGAGGGGGAGACTTCTAAGGGACCGTGTTGCAGAGAAGGGAGTTCTCTCCTTGTGCTACATGAGGCAAGCGATGGGGTGCCCAAGATATATTTTATATTCCTAAGAACTCAAAATATTGTTTTTGGAAATCAAATACTTGTTTTGAGTTGATAGACAACCCCAACCCCAAAATTCCCTAAGAGTGTCAATTTCACCCTTCTGGTATCATATCCTAGATAGGAGGTGGCCTATTGTAGAGAAATTTATGTGCAACACAAAGTCTACAGTTGGGCAGAAAATCACCCACCCTCAGTCAATTGTTTGGACAACGATTATAAACAAATAAGTCTCCATTTATGCTCTGTAAAATTCATATGCATGTGTAATTTACGAGGTTATATGGTTTATGAATAGAAATATGAGAAGAATGGAATTAATGTATGCTCTGTGTTTCTTGTGCATAAATTGATTCATCTTGTTGGTCTTTACCCCTCGAACTTATGTGCTAGAAATACTCTGATTTTATTTATGAAAGATACCAAGTTTAAACACTTGTGTAAATTGTGTAAACTTTGTAACTTGTTATTAAGGATAAATGATAAAAATGTGTAAACAGTAGTATTTATGATCATACTACAATAACTTTGTTATTAAGGATAGATCATAAAATGTTGTTAAGTGAAAGTTGTGACGTATTTTCCATGTTAATGTTGGATGATGGTAATAATTTCAATTAAGTTTTGAGTATGTAGATTTCCACAATTAGTCATAATTGTAATAAATATTATAGATATGAATTGTATTAGAATTTAAAAACATTTCTAACATTTTGAGTAGACACTCCACCCATCATCAAGGGATCCAAATGAAGCTTTTGTGAGATAGAAAAGAGTAACCCTTTGAAGTGATTAAATAGATTCAAAGAGAGTTAGCAGTTAGAAAATAATACTAAAATCTTTTCCAGTAAAGAAATTGGGTCAAATAATATAATAATAAATAGGAAAAAATGTGCGCTCAAAATAATAAAATAAATTATTATAATAATTTTTTCCGAGATATATTAAAATTTTAAAATCCTTAAATATATTAACTAAAAACAACCATGGTTAAAATTTATTTGTGGAAGTTTAAGAGTCAAAGAAGCATTTGGTTTAGTTCAAGGTTCAAATTCATGCTATAAAGGACTTAGATGGAACAATAAATCAAGGAATACATGTATATGCAAGAGACTCAATCTCTGACTATGAATCTCGGATAGGGTGCCACGTAACGAAAGGAGGCAACACAACCCTCCCATGATTTCAGCCATAAATATGGCAAGTTGTCGTCCCTCACCTCAGTATTGAATGGAGGGTGACTTTAATTACTTGCAGAGGAAGGGAGGATAGCTCCCTCGAGTCAGGTTAATGGCGGTCTTGTATATTAATGGTAGGAGGTCGGTGAGTACAACGGTCATGTCCACCCCGAGGATATCTCTCCCGCCCAACCTTGGCTAGCATTATTTCTCCTTCGAGCTCTGTCACCTTGCTCTCTCTGAGAATTAGATTATTGTGCAGTGGGTTTTCCTAGAAGTAATTCAATGGATTCTTCGCCCTCTTAGCTCAGTCATACCGAGAGAGAGAGAGAGAGGTAAGCTGAGATGTGGACCTGCCTGGTACAGCTACGCTACCCGACAGAGACGCCTGCAGCAAATGGAATAGGCCCTGTCCATTGCCAGGACTCAGTGCACCACGAGTCCACGAATTCCACCGATGGCCTACGTCGAGGAGGAATTTTCGGAGGAACCTATTGAGGTTCCACCGAAATCCCTCCTCTACACAGTCTCGAACGATTAATTGTTCCCCAGCACCAGCAAAGCTAATACACGTACCCAGGCTGCCATGGAAGTCACCACATGCGTTGTTGAGGAGGAATTCATGAAGGAACTCCTCCACACAGCTCCAGGCGCTTCCCTCAAGGACAACACCAATGAAGCTGATGCAGGAGCTGAGGCGGTCAAGGATGGAGCCACCAACATCATGCAGGAGAACTTCCCCATCTTGGCGCCTCCACCGCTAAACAAAATTATGAAATTTGAACTAGCTTCCCCCAGTCTCTTCATCCCGGAGCAACTGGAGCTCATTTTCGATCTCAAAAGCTACATGGTGGACCATATTCATCGGGACACCCTCATTAGCAAGCGGATTGACATGCTCTTTGATGCATTCTCGAAAGCACCAGCCAAGCAGCATTGCCCAACCTGTGCACAGCCCATAGACGACACTCTCCCCGGAGCTTCAGACAACAAATACCCTGGTGCCAATGATTCGCTTCTTGTTATTCTTTACTGGTACTTTGCATAATTCCTGTCTAGTTTTTTGTACTGGGACTCTACATAATTCATGTCTAGTTTTATTTTTTCAGCAGTGGCTAGTTTGTTCTATCTTTCAAAGACAAATATGCTAGGAAAAACATCCGCCACATGCTCTGGTTTCCAATTGGCAGGACAAGTGGCGGATGGATTTTTTGGCCGAAAGTATAACAGGCGGTCCCCTGTTCCGATTTCCACTAATTTGACGGAACAGGTGGGAGGCCAATAACATGTGTCTTTTTTGTATAGTGACAACACAGTAATAGGATTTACCCCTTTTTTATTTAAAAAAAAAAAATCTCACTATAAAAAAAATAGTGGTCAACTCTAAGATTTATAGTGTATCAAGATCCCTTAGTATTTATTCAACGAATTTCCAACATAAATCCTCTTAATTTATTAGTATGGAAGGTGGGGTGACTATGTTGAGGAATTTGGTTGTTAAACATAAGAATAATTCGGATGCCACAACATGAGAATTGTGCCATGCATGACCCTTTGACATGTAGAAATGTATGGACACCACTCTTGAAGAATTCCAAGTTCGAAAAGGGTTTTCCATGGACCAATTTATCAATGTTTTATTAAATAGTATGTATTGCAAATCTACTACTTTTGAGTTAGTTTTTTTCAAAAATATACTTCATGTCAGTGATTATAAAATTTGGTTCGGTAGTTTAGAGGTTTTTTTGGAGTTTAAATTTAGAAATTTTGTTTATAGGTTATGACCATTTTCTCTATATTTATATTATAATGTCAAAAATATTGGTCATGATACTTTCTAATAAAAAAAATATTTATTGTTATTTTTAAAAAATAATAATTTAAAAACAATCACGGTAAGTTAAAATTATTATTTTTATTAGATTGGATTGATATTAAAATTTAAAATAAGATGTATGAATAAAAGATAAATAAATAAAAGGATAGAATAGAAAAAGGAATAGAGTATGGAAAAAGTCAAAAAGTTTTTTTTTTTTTTAATAAATGATTTAGTCAAGTGAATGAAGTAAAGTATATTAATAACTAAAATTAAATAATAAAAAATAATAATAATAAAATGAAAATTATATGTAATTAGAATGGTACAGATGTAAAAATTTGGGTTTAACGTAGATTATAAATGAGTTTAGATTTTATAAAATAAAACATTAATAGAAAAAATAGATATGTATATCTATTATATTCAATATAAGAGGAGGTCCACTATATATAATCATGGGAAGAGGTCCAACATTACTAAAAGATAGTTGTCATAGTTTGGCAAATAAGGATGACTACGTAAGATTACAACTAACAATAGTTGGTTGTATTGGAAAATTGAAAAAGAACACTAACACTACTCTTTAAGAAAAATGTAGGGAGTAAACATAAGAAAAAAATTGGGTCCTGACAACAAGGCCTTATTAGGTACCGAAGTACAAAATAGACTCTCACAAGTGGAGAAAAGAGGAAAAACCTATAGGGAAGAGGCCCAATATTAGTAAAAGATAGTTGTCATAGTTGGACAGATAAAGATGCTTACATAAGCTTAC
>JASDQU010739342.1:1438-19185 GCA_032191745.1 Picea mariana | reverse complement strand
ATTAACAGTATCTTAAAACGATGGCAATAATTAAGAGGATCTTAAGAAGTGTTTTTATCTCTTTAAATATCAATTGTTACAAAGGCCATTCACATTCAAATAGAATATACTGGAAATATCTAGTTTCTATGAAAAAGAAACAATAGAACGGATTCATGAATATCCCTAACCAACAGATAATAGAATCATATAACAAACCTTATTTTTCTTAAAACTTGTTCTGAGAATAATATGCAAGATTCATCAATACATCTAACTCTAGATTACACCAAAGTAGTACGTTCATTATGATGATAAACCCTCCATACTCTAAGGTGACTCATAAAACACCCATTTAATTAAAAGCTAACCGGATTGTCTGATTTATGATTTAATCATTAATTCACCACCATTAGGCATCTAAAAGCAACCATCTTGAGTTAGAATGCTACCATTAACATAATAAGGAAACGAAGGATGAGGCATGTAAAATCAATTAACCGGGCATTAAAGTAAGGCAATGACAAGGCATTTAAATAAAAGAGTAATAATAAGGCAATAATGGTGTTCTCTACCAGGTAACAACTAACTAAAGGAAAAGACGTAGGGCAGGTGTGAATCTCAAGCAAATGAGTTGAATCAATCTGGTCGCCAAATCTAAGGTCACTGCCAACCAAAAAGAAGATCTGACCAAACAAAGGGTTGTCACACTAGCGTGTTAAGGGCCTCATCCAATCCTTCACATCCATAAAAACAAAGCCATGGTCATAATACACATGGCGGGTTCTCACTATTGACCTCACCCGAGTACCATGGTTGAATGAGTTAAAGGGACCTTCCCATAATATTTTCAAGATTTAAATACGCTGAAAACTAGGTGGCGGAAGCTCCAACAATTACAACGCTGCTACTCCCCACAGGAAGGCATTGTCAATTAAGACCTTTGCTGCCAAAAGGTCAAGCACTTGCAGCCGCGAGGATGTAGCAGGGCAAATCCCTCGAATCAAGGCTATCAATGTTGCCCAGAAAATAGGACAGAACCAGCTGGCCTCCATGCACGAGGAGTGTGGTCAACATGACTATTCAACCCTCGACAATATGAGTATAAGATTCATTGCTAAGAATAGATTTGATTGCTTCCAGGAAATAGAATGTTGTCTCAGGCCACTAGCGCAAATGCTTGCCAACCATAAAATTTTCAACTGCCATTACACAAATCGACAATGCCAGGTATGGAAAACACAGACCAACTAAGGAATTCGGGGTATACCACTAACCACCCACGGGGAGTATATCTCGCGGTCCTACACCGTCGATTGCACAACGAAACCAAGCACTGATGAGTCAATGCATAGGGGCAAAATTGGGGTTTAATATAAGGCAAAAGTCAATGCTGGGTTAGCCAATTCGCAGAGGCTCTCAGGTATGCCATGGAGGTTAAACGCAACGTTTTCACTCCAAGAGGCAAAATGAAGTTAGATAAGGAGGGCGTGATCGTCAGGTGGAACTTGGGTAGGGATGCAGTCTATTCCAGCAGCAAGGGCCTCTTTGCAAGAGAAATTCGTAAAGGAAGTCAATGAAGTGCTAACAGGCCCGAATCGCCAGTACACAAGCTAAGGCTGTGGTCTTGAGGAGGCAAATCGCCAGAGTGATTTATCTAGGGATGGAACCAATTCCTTAAGAGGGATGTGAACCAATGCCGGCAAGGAATACACCAATTTAAAAGAAATACGCAGAGGTCAACACAGTCATAAAATAAAATTTAGATTTAAAAGTCCAAGGCTATGAGTGTCGGGTTAAAATTTTTACATCCTTCATATAATAAGATGTTGGAATGATAAAAACTAGTCAATCAACATGAGTGTACACAGATCAAAATTAAGCACCTTTTGTTGAGGGAGACCAATGAAAAAAAAAGGGGGCTGACGACAGTAAGCGAATGCCAAGGATAATGTTGTGATGCCTCAATTAAGAATTTTCCATTAGTTATCCTTCGTATTAGTCAGTAAAATGCAGAGCATAAATTCACATAAATCAATACTGAAAAGATCGGCTGGGAAATTGCAGGCTAGAGGTGTAAAAAGAGCGGAGCAAATTCACCTTTAAGTAAATACATAAAAACAATCATTCAATCCATTTACACTTGAGGTTCCTATCCCAGCATAAGACATAATTCATCCTACTCTACTAAATAAAAGGACATACCTTTGCCTTTCGCCCGCTTCGAATGACGTCCCGCGCTCCCTGCAACTCCCGCTCGCCGACCGTCGAGACCTCACTGGTACCTCCCAGCCAATGCTAGGGGTACTTTGCTTCCCCCTTAGCCCCTCGGGCTGCAAAGGGGCCACACACTCTCTAGAGGGTACGTCTAGCTCCCAGCTCGCCTCGCGAGGCCGAGCTACCACTCCTCTCTGAGCTGGGAAATCCCAACTCCCACAAGTAAATCAGTCAAGTCACTAATCCGGTAGCGTAACATTACGCTAACCGCCGATCCCCTTCTTCCTCCTCCTTCCTCTCTTTTATAGAGTTTTAGAACTTCCATTCTTTCCCTAAATCTTATTTAATTTAAGTTTTAAATAAAAATCTTCAAAAATTTCTCCTTCGTACAAGTGTCATTCATCCCCCACATTCCTCCAATAGTTATTTTCTTTAATTTATTTAATTTTCTTATTTCCCTCACCCACCTAGAGATACTCCTAAATTTACTCCTAGGTGTCCCTAGATTCCCTTACAGGTTTTAAAAACTTTCCCTAAAACGAAGTTGCTAATTTAGTTCAATTTAGAAGGTTCTTAATTGCACATTCTTTACTAAGTTGACCTCCCACTTTTTACCATAAGTTCCCCTCTTTCCCTTTTTATTAGAGCTAAAAACAACAGTTGCAATTTAACCCCTTTTTCCTTTTATTATTAATTCAACATCTTTTAAAACTATCAAAAGTTAAAAATAATTAATTTCTTCTTTATATTTTTTTTATCCACCGATTTTATTTAATTTCTTACTCTCTTCATTTTACCCCAAAAATTTATGAAGACCAAATTATTACGTAAGGGGTTTTTATTTTAATTATTATAATTTTATATAGATATTTTCTCAAGGGTAAACAAAATCTTACCACTAGCGAAGTTTTTAGACTTAGGACTTAGATTCTGAACTGGGCGACATTTAATTAGGGGAGTTGTTTTAAAATTTCTTAAAGTGTTGATTGTCTTAGGGCCATCTAGGTTCGTTCCTTTATCATCATCAACACGACGTGCCCTTTAGGATGCACTACGTGCTCCAAGGGTGCCACTCGCCTTTTTTGTTTCTTTGCGCGACGTGCCCTTCAGGACGCACCATGTGCTCCAAGGGTGCCACTCGCCTCATCTGTTTATTTGCGCGACGTTCCCTTCAAGATGCACCACATGCTCCAAGGGTGCCACTCGCCTCTTGACTGATTGATAGACATCAATAACCCCTGAAGTCAACACTCCGCTAGGTGAACTTGTGGGAGACTAAGGGATTCTAAGGAATAAGGCCCCCGCCTTATTGCGTACCCCTTAGAATCATCGTGAGCGACTGTTGTAGTCTGCCCTCACGACATCATGGGTCCTCTCGAACTAGGTAATCGTTAACCTACAGTTTGAGCCACGACGAGAGTGCTAGTAGGCTGTGGTAGGGCTGTTGTCCACACCTCTCCCTCAACCTCTCTGGTAGTCGTGTGTGGCCCCTTTACTCCATATGTGAGTCTGGTCGGTAAGCTATCGTCAACCTGCATCATCAACAATCATGTCAGAACATGTCCACATCATATCATCTAATCAAATGTACTAATATCACAGTAAATAAATCAAACCCCAATAGCACACTCCCTGACTCGATTCAGAGTCCAAGGGGTTCCATCGATGCCTCTGCATCCTCAAGGTCCAAAACCCTGCACACTCAGTAAAACCGAGTCAATAGCACCTGTCTATGTCAATGTAGTAAAACAACATGTCATCTACCCATGACGCATCATAAACAAATACAATGTTTTAATATCATAATAATCCAGATCACTTGCGAGAAAGTGTCCTCAAAGAATAGGCTTGCTTAGTGTGCCAGAGCGGGATGTTACATACACCCCCTCTTGGTCTAAACTTCGTCCCGAAGTTTCACAGTATAAATGCCAAAAATAAAGTGTATCACAATATCATATGTCTAACTATCAAACAAAAATGGGAACTGCTGGCGCATATCATATGCATCCTCCCAGGTCACCGAGTGCAGACTATAATTGTCCCACTGGATCTTGACTTGATCTACCGTTCGACGTCATAAATATCGAACGCGATGATCTAAGATGCGGACCAGCTTAGCCATGAGTTCTCCCTCGTCTGATACCTACAAGGAACTCATGTCAAATACATGTGTAGGATCACTAATATAATGTCTCAAAACAAATACATGAAAAACATCGTGCATACGCCTCAAAGAATCAGGCAAGGCTAGTCGATAGGCCACGGGCCCCTTTCTCTCCACAATCTCTAAAGGTCCCACGAACCTAGGAGAGAGTTTAGCTCCCTTCTCAGACTTAATCGAAATCTTATGCGGTTTAACCTGCAAGAAGACTCGATCATCGACCTCATAACTACGGTTGACTCGGTGCGCATCGGCATAACTCTTTTGTCGATCCTGCGCTTCTTTAATCCTTTGCCTTATTGTTTGCATTTGCTCTTCCATTTCTTGGATCACTTCTGGTCCCACCAGGACCCTATCCTCAAGTCAATCCCAACTCAAAGGCATCTGACATGGTCGCCCGTAAAGAAACTCGAAAGGCACCATCTTAATGGTGCTCTGGTTACTGTTGTTGTAAGCGAACTCTACTAGCGGCAAGAATTCTTCCCAACGCTTTTGTTGGTCCATCATGTACATGCATAACATGTCCTCCAAGGTTTGGTTCGTTCATTCTGTCTGTTCGTCAGTCTCCGAGTGATACGCAATACTAAAGTAAGTTGGGTTCCCAAGGCCTCTTGGAAACTCGTCCAAAATCATCCAGTAAACATCGATCCTCGATCGGATATAATCCTCTTAGGCACGCCATGCAGCCTCACAATCTCACTGATGAAAATTCTAGCTATGTCAGGTGCCTGATACGTCATACGCACAGGAATAAAGTGAGCACTCTTCGTCAGAGTGTCTACTACTACCAAAATTGAGTCATGTCTCCTTGCCGTCAGTGGCAATCCAACAATAAAATCCATCGAAATAACCTCCCATTTCGATTCCGGAATGGCATGTGGTTGTAGTAATCCTACTGGGTGTCTATGTTCAGCCTTTACCTACTGGCACTGCAGACATCTGGCCACATAGTTGACTATGTCGGCCTTCATTCCCCTCCAAAAGAATAAGGGTTTAAGGTCTGCCATCATCTTCGTGACTCCCGGGTGAGCCATGTAAACTGCTCTATGAGCCTCACTCAAGATCAACATCCTCAACTCATCGTTTGGTGGTACGTATATCCGACTTTTAAACCTCAATAAACTATCGCTATCAAATGAAAACCCCTCAAATCGTGGTACCATCATTGTGTTTTGTCTGATAAAACCCTCAACCTCTTTGTACTGGTCATCGTCACGCTGTAAGGTTAGAATATTTTCACGTAGATTTGTCTGAAGAGGCAACATCGAAAAGATGTGTGGTCTCTGAATCAATGCATCTGCCACTCGGTTCACTGTTCCCTTTATGTACGTGATCTCAAAGTCGTACTCGCTAAGCAAATCCGACCAACGTCGTTGTCGCATGTTCAGGTCGCTTTGCGTAAAGATGTGTTGTAGTCTACAGTGGTCGGTCTTTAGTTCAAATTTTGGTCCAATAAGGTAGTGTCTCCAAACCTTCAAGGCATATACGATGGCTAATAACTCCAGATTGTGTGTCGCGTAGTTCTCCTCATGCCTTCTCAGTTTCCTCGAAATGTAAGCGATCACTCATCTGTCTTGCATCAAGACTTCGCCCAAGCCTTCCTTGGATGCATCTGTGCATACCAAGAAGTCCGCATCCATGTCAGGGACCTTTAGTATCGGCATTGTTGTCAACAACTCCTTAAGCCTCCGAAATGCTTCCGTGCATTTTTCGGTCCAAACAAACTTCTTGTTTTTCTTCTGCAATTCCGTGATCGAACTTGCTATCTTCGAAAATCCCTCGACAAACCGTCGATAGTATCCTACTAAACCCATAAAGCTACGCACTTCCGTGACATTCGTCGACGCAGGCCATTCCATAATAGCCTCGACCTTGGCTGGGTCCACGGCGATACCTTCGCCAGAGATGACATGCCCTAAGTAGTGAATCTTCGATTGGTAAAAAGAGCATTTGGACAAGTTCCCATACAATTTGTGCTCTCGCAGACACTGTAGAACCAAGCGCAAGTGCTCATCATGCTCCTCCGTCATCTGAGAGTAAATCAAGATATCATCAATGAATACTTGAATGAACTTGTCCAAGCATTCACGGAACACCCCATTCATCAAACTCATAAATACCCCTGGGGCGTTTGTCAGTCCAAACGGTAAAACAGTAAACTCGTAATGTCTAAACCTCATCCTAAAGGCGGTCTTAGGGACATCATCCTCCTTGATCCATAACTGGTGATACCCTGATCGCAAATCGATCTTGGAGAACACCATCGCACCCTTCATTTGATCCAACAAGTCATCAATTCTTGGTAATGGATATTGATTCTTGATCGTAGCCTTGTTCATTTGACGGTAGTCAATGCAAAGCCTCCATGATTCATCCTTCTTTCGTATGAAAATAACAGGTGCACCCCATGATGACACACTAGGACGTATCAGTCCCAAGTCCAACAACTCCTTCAGTTGCATTTTCAACTCTTGTAACTCTGGAGTTGACATCCGATAAGGCATTCTTGCTATCAGTTCAGTCCCCGATTTTAGGTCTATGGTAAACTCCAACTCCCTCTCCGATGGCATCCCAGGTAACTCCTCAGGAAATACGTCCGTAAACTCCTTCACCACTGGAAGGTGTTCTAGATATTCTGCTACTCCCTTCTCGTTTAACGCAAGGATCACATAAAGCTTTCACCCCTTACGAATGCTCTTCCGAAGTTGCAAGGAAGAGATAAACCTTAGGGAAACTCCCTAGTTATGTTCTACAATCACACGTCTTTGTCCCTCATCATCGACCAAGCTCAACTGTTTTGTCTTACAGTTGAGTATCACCTCATGCGATTCCAACCAATCCATACCAATCACGACATCATAAGATCCTAGGATCGTGACGTATAGGTTGGCCCTTGTGAAAAACTCTCCCAGGTTAAGGATACAGTCCATAACCTTTCCTCCAACCTTCTGTTTGGCTCCCGAAGCCATCTCTACGAAGCTAAACTTGTCTTGTTCGACTGCCTTTACCTTAATCCTTTTTAGCGCTACATCAGAAATGAAACTCTCGGTAGCACTGGGATTTATCAAAATACTAAGGGTCTGGTCAGCAACGGTACCTGTCGTCTCGAGTACAGTCGACTGGTGCTTTGCCTGGTGGTTATTCACCGCTGCATGAATCCGATGGCCCTTGCCCATATCTCCCATGGTAGTGGGTCCTACTGATTCGGACGCTTGGGTCCTCTCCACAGGACAGTCACGCTGGTAGTGTGGCTCCCCACATGTCCAACACCCCTTCTTCGGCCCAGTAGTCCTGGTACCCGAAGTAGAAGATGACGGCCCACCGGCCTGGAACCCAGGTCTATTTTGCTAAACAGGCCTAAACTACTGCTGTTGTAGGCGATGCTACTGCTGATGTGGTGGTCCCCGATAAGGTGTCCGCTGTTGAGGCGGCGGTCGTCGGGGTGTAGTGAAAGTGGATCCCCTCTGGAAGCCACAATATCCCGGCGTATGTCTCACTGGTTTCTGGTGCTGCTGTGTTCCAGATGGAGCCTTCCTTGCTGGTCTTGCTGGAGTCTTGGTCTGACCCCCACTGATAATCTCCTCCTCAGCTATGAGGGCCTTCTGGACGACATCGTGCAAGGTTTGAGGCATCAAAATCCTAACCTTTGCACGCAGGCTGCCGTTAAGGCCGAATACGAACCTGTTGACCTTAAGTTTCTCAGTGTTAAGGTGCGGAGCATACCGAAGCAGCTCCATAAAACAGGCCTCGTACTCGGGTACCGTACGACCTCCCTGTAGTAAGGCGTTGAACTCATTGAGCTGATGCTCAATGAATTCCTCTGAAAGGTACCTCTCTCGAAACCGTTCCTCGAACAGTTCCCATGACACGTCTTCGACGACCATGTTCAGTTGCGGTAGGAGCGTCTTCCACCATAGAAGAGCGCTCTCCTTCAGTTGAAAGACTACCATGCAGACCTTCATGTTGGAGGTATAATCGCGAAGTGCGGAGCACATCGCCATGTTCTCCAACCATGCCTCGGTGGATGCGCCATCCGGGGCAACAAAGAAATCGAGAAATTTGACCTTTTTGAGTTCACGGTGAATGCTACCAGTACTGATCGGAGCACGCGGTGGAACCTCAGCGGGTGTCGGTGCTCTGGCCTCATCTCTGTCCAAACAGCTAATCAGTGCCTCGAACATGTGCTGAAAATATCTCATCATCCTGAAAACATCACCAACTGCTATTTTCTCCTGCCCGAGAACCTGCTCGTCTCCCTGAGGGTTCGACCCCTCACACATAGATGCTACTGGAGGCATCGCACCTACTCCCCTAGCACCCCGTCGTCTGCCTCTGCGGCGTCCTCTAACCATGATTACCCGCAGGTACACAATCAACTCGATTAGCAACAGTATATCAAATCATGCAAAGAAATCCGTAGTGATCCCAAGTTGCGGGTTGAACCAGCTCTGATACCATATGTAACGAACCTCCCCGTTACGACGACAACCTCTTATAACAAGTGCAATTTTTTTTGTGTGTGCGCGCGTGTGTACAAGGATAATAAATACATTCGACTCAGAGTCGCCATACAACGACGAACATGGCGCATGTAACTGCGACAACAACATAACGATCTAAGACACACATCAATCATCTGCAAGCAATGAATGACAATCAACCGACAATAAATAAGACTGACTACCCATCCGTCCTACCCTGCAATGGTTATGACCTCCAAGACACATAAGCAATGCTCAAGCCCAGGACCCCATCGATTTTAACCATTTAATATCTCAGGGCTGGTGACTATTCTGAGGAACATGGAGGTGTCTACATCCCGCTCGACACAAGCAGACCAAGCAGATTACAAGTTTACAACCCAATACCACATTAATTAAAAAGGAACAACCGCACCCTTAACAGGAAACATAAGCAAACGACTTCGCCACTATCTCGATTACTCGTCGAGTCAAGCTAGTCATAAATGCAGTCTAAGTTATTCATCTAGCACGAGCCTACTTAGCACGTCTAAATGCAATGATAAGGTGCTATCTACATTAGTTTTAAGGCCATTCCAATGCACAACTTTAAATCGTAACTTGTCATCAAGGTACCCTCTAATTCAACATTCAAGGGACCTTATTGTGCAAGTCTGAACTTCGACTGGATCAACATTTAACAATTTAATCCATCATTAATTATAATCATAAAAGCAATGAATAGTTACAAGTTATCATTAACACAATAACTAATGTGTAATCTAAAATTATAAATCAATACATAACGCAATGTTCTAAATCATGGAACGCAATCATTATAAAATTAATATTAACAGTATCTTAAAACGATGGCAATAATTAAGAGGATCTTAAGAAGTGTTTTTATCTCTTTAAATATCAATTGTTACAAAGGCCATTCACATTCAAATAGAATATACTGGAAATATCTAGTTTCTATGAAAAAGAAACAATAGAACGGATTCATGAATATCCCTAACCAACAAATAATAGAATCATATAACAAACCTTATTTTTCTTAAAACTTGTTCTGAGAATAATATGCAAGATCCATCAATACATCTAACTCTAGATTACACCAAAATAGTACATTCATTATGATGATAAACCCTCCATACTCTAAGGCGACTCATAAAACACCCATTTAATTAAAACTAACCAGATTGTCTGATTTATGATTTAATCATTAATTCACCACCATTAGGCATCTAAAAGCAACCATCTTGAGTTAGAATGCTACCATTAATATAATAAGGAAACGAAGGATGAGGCATGTAAAATCAATTAACCGGGCATTAAAGTAAGGCTATGACAAGGCATTTAAATAAAAGAGTAATAATAAGGCAATAATGGTGTTCCCTGCCAGGTAACAACTAACTAAAGGAAAAGACGCAGGGCAGGTGCGAATCTCAAGCAAATGAGTTGAATCAATCTGGCCGCCAAATCTAAGGTCATTGCCAACCAAAAATAAGATCTAACCAAACAAAGGGCTGTCACACCACCGTGTTAAGGGCCTCATCCAATCCTTCACATCCATAAAAACAAAGCCATGGTCATAATACACATGGCGGGTTCTCACTATTGACCTCACCCGAGTACCATGGTTAAATGAGTTAAAGGGACCTTCCCAGAATATTTTCAAGATTTAAATACGCTGGAAAATAGGTGGCGGAAGCTTCAGCAGTTACAACTTGCAACCACGAGGATGTAGGAGGGAAAATCCCTCGAATCAAGGCTATCAATGCTGCCCAGAAAACAGGACAGAACTAGCTGTCCTCCATGCACGGGGAGTGTGGTCAACATAACTATTCAACCCTCGACAATATGAGTATGAGATTCACTGCTAAGAATAATTTGATTGCTGCCAGGAAATAGAATGTTGTCTCAGGCCACTAGCGCAAACGCTTGCCAACAGTAAAATTTTCAATTGCCATTACACAAATCGGCAATGCCAGGCATGGAAAATGCAGACCAACTAAGGAATTCAGAGTATGCCACTGACCACCCGTGGGGAGTATATCTCGCGGTCCTACACCGTCGATTGCACAACGAAACCAAGCACTGATGAGTCGATGCACAAGGGCAAAATTGGGGTTTAATATAAGGAAAAAGTTGGTGCTGGGTTAGCTAATTCGCAGAGGCTCTCAGGTATGCCATGGAGGTTAAACGCAACGTTTTCTCTCCAAGAGGCAAAATGCAGTTATAGAAGGAGGGCGTGATCGCCAGGCGGAACTTGGGCAGGGATGCAATCTAGTCCAGCAACAAGGGCCTCTCTGCAAGAGAAATTCGTAAAGGAAGTCAACGAAGTACTAACAGGCCCGAATCGCCAGTACACAAGCTAAGGCTATGGTCTTGAGGTGGAAAATCCCCAGAGCGATTTATCCAGGGATGGAACGGCTTCCTTAAGAGGAACGTGAACCAATGCCGGCAAGGAATACACCAATTTAAAAGAAATACGCAGAGGTCAACACTGTCATAAAATAAAACTCAAATTTAAAAGTCCAAGGCTATGAGTGTCGGGTTAAAATTTTTACATCCTTCATATAATAAGACGCTGGAATGATAAAAACTAGTCAATCAACATGAGCCTACGCAGATCAAAATTAAGCACCTTTTGTTTAGGGAGACCGATGAAAAAAAAAATGGGTTGACGACAGTAAGCGAATGCCAGGGATAACGTTGTGATGCCTCAATTAAGAATTTACCATCGGTTATCCTTCGTATTAGTCAGTAAAACACAAAGTGTAAATTCGCATAAATCAATACTGAAAAGATCGGCTGGGAAATTGCAGGCCAGAGGTGTAAAAAGAGCAGAGAAAATTCGCCTTTAAGTAAATACATAAAAACAATCATTCAATCCATTTACACTTGAGGTTCCTATCCCAGCATAAGACATAATGCATCCTACTCTACTAAATAAAAGGACATACCTTTGCCTTTCACCCGCTTCGAATGACGTCCCGCGCTCCGTGCAACTCCTGCTCGTCGACTGTCGAGACCTCACCGGTACCTCCCAGCCAACGCTAGGGGTACTCTGCTTCCCCCTTAGCCCCCCGAGCCACAAAGGGGCCACACACTCTCTAGAGGGTACGTCTAGCTCCCAACTCGCCTCGCAAGGCCGAGCTACCACTCCTCTCCGAGCTGGGAAATCCCAACTCCCACAAGTAAATCAGTCAAGTCATTAATCCAGTAGTGTAATGTTACATTAACCGCCGATCCCCTTCTTCCTCCTCCTTCCTCTCTTTTATAGAGTTTTAGAACTTCCATTCTTTCCCTAAATCTCATTTAATTTAGGTTTTAAATAAAAATCTTCAAAAATTTCTCCTTCGTACAAGTGTCATTCATCCCCCACATTCCTCCAATAGTTATTTTCTTTAATTTATTTAATTGTCTTATTTCCCTCACCCACCTAGAGTTACTCCTAAATTTACTCCTAGGTGTCCCTAGATTCCCTTACAGGTTTTAAAAACTTTCCCTAAAATGAAGTTGCTAATTTAGTTCAATTTAGAAGGTTCTTAATTGCAAATTCTTTACTAAGTTGACCTCTCGCTTGTTACCATAAGTTCCCCTCTTTCCCTTTTTATTAGAGCTAAAAACAACAGTTGCAATTTAACCCCTTTTTCCTTTTATTATTAATTCAACATCTTTTAAAACTATCAAAAGTTAAAAATAATTAATTTCTTCTTTATATTTTTTTTAGCCACCGATTTTATTTAATTTCTTACTCTCTTCATTTTACCCCAAAAATTTAGGAAGACCAAATTATTACGTAAGGGGTTTTTATTTTAATTATTATAATTTTATATAGATATTTTCTCAAGGGTAGACAAAATCTTACCCCTAGCGAAGTTTTTAGACTTAGGACTTAGATTCTGAACTGGGCGACATTTAATTAGGGGAGTTGTTTTAAAATTTCTTAAAGTGTTAATTGTCTTAGGGCCATCTAGGTTCGTTCCTTTATCATCATCAACGCGACGTGCCCTTCAAGACGCACTACGTGCTCCAAGGGTTCCACTCGCCTCTTTTGTTTCTTTGTGCGACGTGCCCTTCAGGACGCACCACGTGCTCCAAGGGTGCCACTCGCCTCATCTGTTTATTTACGCGACGTGCCCTTCAGGACGCACCACGTGCTCCAAGGGTGCCACTTGCCTCTTGACTGATTGGTAGACATCAATAACCCCTGGAGTCAACACTCTACCAGGTAAACTTGTGGGAGACTAAGGGCTTCTAAGGAATAAGGCCCCTGCCTTATTGCGTGCCCCTTAGAATCATCGTAAGTGACTGTTGTAGTCTGCCCTCATGGCATCGTGGGTCCTCTCGAACTAGGTAATCGTTAACCTACAGTTCGAGCCACGACAAGAGTGCTAGTAGGCTATGGCAGGGTTGTTGTCCACACCTCTCCCTCAACCTCTCTGGTAGTCGTGTGTGGCCCCTTTACTCCATATGTGAGTCTGGTTGACAAGCTATCGTCAGCCTGCATCATCAACAATCATGTCAAAACATGTCCACATCATATCATTTAATCAAATGTACTAATATCACAGTAAATAAATCAAACCCCAATAGCACACTCCCTGACTCGATGTGGAGTCCAAGGGGTTCCATCGATGCCTCTGCATCCTTAAGGTCCAAAAACCTGCACACTCAGTAAAACCGAGTCAATAGCACCTGTCTATGTCAATGTAGTAAACCAACATGTCATCTACCCATGACGCATCATAAACAAATACAATGTTTTAATATCATAATAATTCAGATCACTTGCGAGAAAGTGTCCTCAAAGAATAGGTTTGCTCAGTGTGCCAGAGCGGGGTGTTACAGACCCACATTGTTTTAGGAACTGTCCAACACCCCGTTTCACTATGGAGCTTGTAATCATTTGTTCTCATTTTTGCAATGTCGATTTTCTTCTTTACGCTAGTTAAAACAAAGAGATAGCTTTGATAATCTAGATTAGGGTTGGTCATCTCCTTTTAGTATCTTAATTTCCTCCTCTCTAATTCTTTATCGCATGACAATTTCTCCTTAAATTTAGATGTAATGAAATTTTTAATATTATCATTATTTTTCACATTGACCTCTTCCTCAATCCCTGAATGAATTAACCAAGACTTGGCATCTCTATGCCAACCCCACTTGAGTTGCAAGTGGTTTCAACTAGATTTTGAAGCAACCTTAGGAAGCCTCTTGGCTTCCATGTTGTTTATTTTGTTCTTGTACATTAAGTACCTAGTCACGATCAATATTTGAATGGGAAATACTTGCTTCTACAAAGAGGATGGGATAGGGTGTATTGCCTTTAATTTTAAGATTATATGTTATAAAACGCTTTTGGATTTGCTCTATCTTTCTCCATGATTCTCTAGAGATGTTGCAACCCCAAACTTCACAACCATATAAGATAGTAGGAATGACAAGAGTCAAACAAAGGAGTTTCTTTTTATTTACAACTATTTTCAGTGCATAATAAACTTTTCACCCTCCATTTATCTTTTTCTTAGTGTTGTAGCTCTAGTTGAGCTTCTGATGATGATAGTTTCCAAGATATTTGAATGAAGTCATTCCTCAAAACTTTTAATGTCAAACGTAAAAATAACATATGTGATCTTTTTGGATTTGATTATCATAAAATTTATTCTATTGATGTTAATAGACATACCCATACTAAAGAAAAAATTCTTGAGAATCTTTAGTTACTTGTCAAGATCAATTTAAATTACGATAGAGAACGTAATAATTTTTACCACAACAATTAAAATAATATAAACATAATAATATATTAAATAATAATAAGTCTTTGTAGTTATAAGTCAACCTATTAAAATCATATTATAATAATAAATTATAATGTAAGAGAGAAGTTAGAAAAATAAATAAAATATTTTAAAAATGAATATTAACCACACTAAACTTAATTTAGGAATGAAATTAATTTTAATTAAGTTTCTCTCTCTATATATATAAACTATTTTAATTTAAGGATCATGTTATTTTTAATTTATCGAATAGGTTAAAGAGTAGGAAAAAAGGTAAATGTCAATTGGGTTTAGCTCGGGTGGTTGGGAGGATTCGTTGTTAACCTCCTCATCCATGTTCAAATCCCATAAGTGACATGTTTACGCTCTTAAATGAGTATATTGTGGGCTTACTTGTTGAGATGTATGATAATGCTTTGTTTTCCCATGAAATAGGACACAGATGTTAGATGGGAAACATTTATGTATGACATTTGTAAGGAGAGAGCAACTTAACAAAGTGATCATATGGGAATTTCCTCGGGGTCAATTCCAATATATATATATATGGTGGAATTGGCAGTTGGCTTGGTTCGTATTGGCATGACATGGGGTCAATTCCAATCGCTACCACTATAACCTCCAGGCATACCCTTATGGTCCGACAGGCAGTACATACACCCTTGCGGTCCCACTTGCGGTACATTTGACTTTGCAAGGTTTGAACTAGCGATGTCACAAGCAATGCTTTAACAATGCACTCTATCACTGACTCACATGACACAGGGTCAATTCCGATCGCTACCACTATAACCTTGAGGCGTACCCCTGCGGTTCCACACACAATACACACAACTTTGCAAGGTTCGAACTAGCGACGTCACAAGGAGTGCCTTAAGAGTGCACTCTATCGCCCACTGATCTACACCTCTGAGACACACACACACACACACACACACATCGCCAAGGGTTAACACAATTAATGAGTGACATTGTTGCCATGACATTATCAGTGATCTGATACTCTATGTAGATCCTTGGTTCAATTCATATGGGTTCAGACACACTAAGCCTATGTTATTTTCTTTACATTGAGTACCATATTCAAAATAAAAGGAAATGACAAAGAGTTTCTCGAATTATTTCTAAGGAAAAAATATAATCCGAAGGATTTGTTCAAATGGTTTGACTTTCCATATCAAAATTATATTGAGTAAGAGATCATGAATTTGAAGATACGGTCTATGTCGTCCCTTGAGGTTAAACATACATAAATGTAATTATACTAAATCCACAAAAAAAATTCAAGGATCAAATTTCATCAAAGGCGTTGGTTAGCTATTCTACGAAATGGTTTTTTTTGTCAGAATCCGATGATATAAATTTACACGAATCACTATTTTTTGTTGTTCGGAATCCATTTCGGAATGCATAAATGGATTCAGCATGCTGAAAAACTTCCAAAACACTCTGATTTTATAGAAATAATCACTTAAATCTACGAATCCAACAATTTCTCGTCGGATTTTGGGCAAATATCCCCGAAAAAAATCTTCATTTCATAGAATCTTTAGCATGCGACTTTCATCAAAGACTTTTGGAATTCCCTCTTAATGATAAATTCCATTCCAAGTTGTGCATTCTCACTGCCACGTGGGTAAAGTTACACTTAATGTACCACAACGTTGTGCATTTTCACTGCCACGTGGGTAAAGTTACACTTACCGTACCACAACGTTGCGCATTCTCACTGTCACATGGCAATACAAACAAGTTCCATCTTGCTCTTTGATTTGATTTCCCAAAAAGAAAAATCAAAGTCAACTATGTAATATCCGAGTTTCATAAACTAAATAATGTATTTCAATTTATTTTTTATGTTTTTCCAATTCAATGTCATTCTCTTAGATTGACATTTAACCATAGTTGCACGGGAACCGCTCCCGACATTTCCAACATTTCTGAAACTCATTCCCAAAGTTTTGGGAGCTTGGGAATTGGTTGGGAATGTCCCCAATTGGTTGGGAACTCTTTTGGAAACTTGGGAGCTTTTTGGGAGCTTCAACATCAAAGTAATGGGAGCTTGGGAACGAGTTTTCTAAACGAAGAGATTTAAATTAGAATTATATTAAATTAAAATGTAAATATATTTATTCCATTATTACAAATACATAATTTCTTACAAATATTTTCATTATATTTATTCAACATATCACTATAAAACTAAGACTAAAGTGCATGTAAATATTATTTCAAAAATTAGTTAAGTAAAAAAACTTAATAATACTCACTTTATTGTTGTGGATATGAAAAACTTTTAATGCATGTATGTTTTCCTTCAAGCCCAAACTAAACATGAAAGTCTAATAAATCAATATCCTCTCCGCTCCATTCTAGTTGATATCAACCAACCATATCATTGACTTTTATTGTATTTTCATATTAGAAGAATAGTACTATTTTGTTTTTTCCAATAAAAAAAGAATAATGCTTCAAATTACAAAGATGTTTAAAGTTTATATATGTAAAGTTTAATTTTAAAAAGATATTAAAATTGTGTATATGTATTTTCAATTTTGTTTCTCATTTTCTAATGGAATATTTATGGATATTAAAGTTTATTGCGTTAAATATATTCATATATTATTAACACACATTAAATTAGTGATTTCAATATTGTAGTTGTTGCAAGAGAAGAAACATTGTCCTTGATTGACCTTCAATTTTATTAAAATAAGATTTAAAATGTATCAATATCTCTATACATTGTAATCTAAAGTATCATTGTAATCTAAAATATTTTTTATATTTTTTTAATATATATTATTGTCGCTCCCAACTTCACTTTTCCTATAAATTTGAGAAAAACTTCTACTCATTCTAAACACTCGTATGAAGTAAAATTATTAACCCATAAATTTTATACACTAGAAAACTACCACCCATCATTTTTTTTTATATAGAATTACCTTATAAACCAACTCTCACACATATATGCTTAATAATTTATCTTATTTTTATGGCTTTGTGTTAGTAATCTAAACTTTTGTTCAATATACATTATATAAAAGATGTCCATCATTTTTTTTTAATATAGAATTACCTTATAAACCAACTCTCACACATATATGCTTAATAATTTATCTTATTTTTATG
>JASDQU010739341.1:211318-223219 GCA_032191745.1 Picea mariana | reverse complement strand
TGTGTTTGAGTTGGTTGCAGGATTTTTTCCATATCAACACAGACTTCTAGGTTTTTCAGCATATCAAAACCCTCAACATTTTCATTCCCATAAGGGGCATGTTTATTCATCAATATTATCTTGGATATGATTTGGTGTGGATCATATCTTCTTCCTTGTAGTTGTGCAAAACCAAACTCTTTGAGCTTTGCTTGAATCTGAGATAAGCATGATCTAGTTTTGACAATGAAGGGGCCAATGATAAAAGGGAATTTGAGGTTGGAGGCTTTGTGCAATTTCAGGAAATGCTTTGTCTCATATATAATTCTCTTCTTGACGAATTCAAGAGAAAAGACTATGGGGGTCAGAAAAATAGGAAATAGATAGGGGGATTCATGACAACCATAAACCCAGATTATTGTTGAATGCTTGAATAGTACCCAGTCCCCCACTCTGTTTTCTAGATTTGGTTGTAGATAGATCCTCATGCCATCCATAACTCTAGGTAGTTTTGTGTTGAACATCAAAGTGTAAACCCTAGACATGACTTTGTTGTTGAATATGAGCAATGTAATCCTCTTACTTTCAATTGATATGAATGTTGCTTTAGGAAATTCTCTCTTATTGGTTTCCAAGAAAATCTTCAGCCAATAGGTGTATTATCTGAAATGCCTTAGAGAGCAAAAAATCACTAGTTTTTTATGTATATTATCAACTATGAATTGATCAAAAATGATACTGACTGACTGAATAGACTCTGACTTGAAAAAGACTAATAAGAAATCAAGAATGACTTCGACCACATGTTTTTCATTATCTAGACCTAAGACTTGACTTAAAAGGGAACATACCCATTGGACTTCAATAACCATTATACTCACATTCATTAGTAAAGACAAACCCTCTGAAAAATGTTTTGGTGACAATTGTTTGTAAAAACAAATCTCAGACTTCTGATGGACCTTTTATGTATACCCTAATTAGATTTTCTTCATTGAAAGGTTCTGACACTGCGGATAAAGACTCTGGTATACTAAGGGCATCTCAAATTGACAGACTCTCTACCCTACACATGACCTCAAATCCTTGTTTATTCACGACGACGTTTTCTTCATGCGAATATTGTTCAACGCACCAACCTATAAATTTGGGAAAGGGGAAAGCAATTTCAATAGCACACGGGACTATGGAGGCATGGACTGCATCAAGGAATGGTATATGCCTACCTACATTATCATACATGTTGCTTCTGGACACAGGGATGGACGAAATGGTGATTTCGATATCAAACACGTCTAAATCTCAGTTAATTAGGGCTTCTTCATTCACCACAGGGTCTTGTTCTGTTACTGAAGTTATGATAGGATCCATGGATGCAATGAAAAATACCTAGAAATGAGTGGAAAAGGTGTGCAATTTGCGTACTGTTGAGATGCAATGGAACAAGGGTGGTCATGTCAAGTTTCAAATGATCCAATGTTCGAAAAATAATAAAATAACCAACAAAATGCCCCTTTATACTTTTCCAAATTTCGGGGGCATGAGGAGGTGGTTTGGGGAAACCCGATTTTCACCCTGAAATTCTCCTGGTGGTGTCATGTAGCCCCGATCGAAAACCACGGTTTAGATTTCGGCCCACTTTCTGAAATAATCCTCAATGCAGATTCTCTCCCTGAAATGATTCTCGGCCATCAATATGGAGAGATCACAATCTACACATATCGGGTCCCATCATCTTAGCACCCCCTTCCCTAGTTTATCGAGATTCCAAACCAATTTAGCACCTTGATATTTCTTGAAATCTCAATTGCAGATAGAATTTTAATGGTGATAACATGGGCTCCAACTGGGGATGCTATCCTCCCAGTGAGGTAGCAAAGAATGGTAGACCAAGTGTCTACCCATTGGCATTTATTTTACTTCTGCAACTAAATCTATCAACATCTTATTCCCCAAACTTAAATTATACTCATCATAACTTAGGGCCTTCGCTTCAGGCTTCAATTTCTATTGATTTGATTTCGATTGCTTCAACTAAAAAACAAAAATGGTTATATATAATGAATGGAAAGGGTGAAAAGTTCTTTAATCAAGATAATGCTTGAGAAACATGCCACTCACAAGTCCTCCACCAACGAGATCTCCATTGTGTTCCTATAGCACATAAGCATTATTTCCATGGTATGCCACAATTTTAAAAGGTCCTAGCCACAGATGGTCAAATTTCCCATGTTTTCCTCTGTCTTCATTCCTGGCATCCCATTTCAACACCAAATCCCCTACTTTGAAATTATCTTCCTTAGTATGCCTATAAAAATCCTTTCTAATTTTGTCTTGGTGTAATTGAGAGTTGTTAAAGGCTTTCTCCCTTATTTGCTGGACATTGATTAGTTCATTTGTCCTCCTCTGAGTGGCATCTGGTTCATCATCTTGCTCCTGTAACAATTTCATCACTGGAAATCCTAATGAAGAAGGAAAGATCGCCTATGTGCCATACACAATATTAAAGGGTGAAGTGGAAATAGACCTTTTAGTAGTGATCTTGTCAGCCCATAGTGCATGGATAAGCTTCTTGTGCCAATCCTTTTTGTTATCTTGCAATAATTTTTTGATAATTCTGGTTAAGATTTTATTGGATGATTCAACCAACCCATTACCTTGAGGGTAATAAGATGTGGAATGTCCAAGAGTTATATTGTAATCACTGCAAAAATTTTCCATCTTTTTTAACTTAAATGTTTTTGCATTGTCTGTAATGATTTTTATTGGACAACGAAACCTAGAAAAAATATTGTTCTCCAAAAACTGAATGATAACACTATATGTGGCCTGCTTGGTAGGGACTGCTTCAATCCACTTGGTGAAATAATATGTTGTTGTCAGTATCCATTTATGGTGAGATGAGTACTGTGGATGAATTTATCCTATGAAATCAAGGCCCCATTGTCTAAAAGGTATCTCAACAGAGATAGGCTTCAGGGGAAAAAGATACAATTTTCTCTTTCCATAAAAAAATTGGCATTCATGACATCTTGAGACTTCTTTGTAAACATTAGAAAAAATTATAGGCCAATAGAAGCCAACCCTCAATATCTTGTGCACATGAGTATTCCAATAATGGTTCCCTCCACACTCACCTTTATGAAACTCTCTGATGATATTTTCTACTTCTCCCTCCAGCAAACAATTCAACAAGATCCATCCTATATCCTTCCAATACAGATATTGATTTACAATACGAAACTTTGTTGATTTTATCTTTAAAAACCTGGCCTTGGTTTTGCTCAATTCAGGAGGAGCTTGCAAATTTATCAACACATAAATAATGTCAGCATACCATGGGGAGTCAAGGAATTTTTGTGATACATGAGGGGAATTTTATTATTTTGAATCTTCTGACAAATCATCAATGAAATTAATTCCCAAGAGCTCACAATTTGTCTGTTCCATCAACTTTGCAAGTCCATGCCCCTTGATCAACTTGGTAGGTTTGATCTCAAGGTAATACTCCATCAACACAACTATCCACTTGCCCCTTCTTCCCTCAGGATCAGGCTGAGTTAAAATGTCCTTCACAGAACTGTTGGGTACATAAGCAATGGTATGAGAATGGAAGATATAAATTCCAAACTCCTTCAGATCCTTGACCAGTGCATATGCTTGTTTTCCCATGATATCATACTTTAATGGGGAATCCCTCAATGTCCTGCTATAGAATGCTATAGGATTCTCAAAATTATGTTCACCCCTTTGTAATAAAACGCCAACAATTGTGTGCTCTGAGGAAAAATAAAACAATATAAAGTCTTTTTCAAAATTGGGGTTGTCCAACACTGGGGATTTGGTTAATGGCACTTTAATATATTCAAAATATGTTATGGCTTTAGGGGTCCACTTTATCTCACTTCCTTTCTTGAGCATGTTAGTTGTTGATTCTCCATTTTGAAACCTCTATTACCCTATATTATCCTCTATCTAGGTCAATTTTACCTCTGACATGTGCATATGTTGTCTATTTCCTCCACAAACCTACCTTGTGACCTTATCCTTATGCATAAAGAGGTAAACTATGTTAAAAAAATGATTTTTTTGATTTCTTGAATAATTTTGATTAAATGGCTTATTGCTTATGCTCCTAATTACTTTGATTATTATTAAGTAACTTCATGACAAGGCATCACCTCATCTGGTACTTCCGCTGGTTCGGTACTGCAACAACCAACTGATCTATTCCAGTACTCCGCCTGATCTGGTACTCTACTTGATTCAGTACCAACACTGCGTTGATCCAGTACCACCTCTACGTTGATCTTGTACCAACTCTGCACCTATTCTGGTACCACCGTTGCGTTGATCCAGTACCCAGATCTATTACTGTGCTAGTCTGGTACTAAACCCCTGTCTACATGATTAACATTTTGAATGAGTATCCTGGTGATGATTCCAAGAAATTAGTTGGATGGAAGTATCCTTAGATAGTTTGGAGATCATGATAGACTTCATCACTCATGCACTTTGTGTCATGAGGATGAATTCCATTCCTTGAGATACAATATGATTCACCAATTGTAATATTTTGTAAACATTTGATAATTATTATCAGACCTTGATTATAACGGCTGACCTTCTTTAAAAGGGATGTTGTGTAGATGATAGATAGTAAGTAGAGAATGATATACACTGTTATGCTGGGAAATGAAATGTTGAGCTACTGATTCATTTGATCAATTGAAGGAATACAAATGTTATTTTTTGCAATTCATGGGCATGAGTAAAGTGTTTTAGTTTGTAATTTCTTTAGAGGTACCTTGTTGGTTCGACAAGGGCCCACCACCCCAACCAAGGTAAGCCTCCCTGTATATGTCTCTGTGTGTCATAAGTTAATTGTGTGAGAGTGAAAATATAATAGTTGTTTGCTACAAATGATTCTAAGTGCACAAACGTTTCTAAGTACAATACATATTTCTAAATAGATTTGATTTTGGACCAGTGTGAATGAACAATTATGCATTAAGCATAGTAGATAATTCTATTTCCATTTATGTAGAGTGGCAATTAGTTTAAAAAAGCTTGATATATGCTTGGGATTTTTAAATAAGAAATTGTTATTGTTTTGAATTTATGATTGTGTTGTCCTCAATAGGTACAGGAACAATAAGACTTCATCTCTCACCTTCATGCTCTATGCAATGAAGTATTTTGATCATATTGGTTGTCTCTTGTATTGAAGAAGTTTTGATTGGAATTGATGAGGTTATAATTGGTTTCTTTCTAAGAGTAAATAAAGTGAATTGTTAATTTCTATTTCAATTGCTACAGGAAGCAAGGTCTCAGTTCATCTCTTCATTTCATGAGCCTATAATGAAAAGACTTGTTATCTAAGCAAGAACCTTTTTGATTGAGTGATTGTTTGAGAGTTTTACTATAAGATTTATCTTCTAAGTTTGAAGTTGTGTGAAGTATTCAGAAATTCCAAAAACATAGTGTTATGTTATTAATTGTTTCTTGATTGAGTTAGATACAACATACATAGATATATTACCTATTTTTGACACATATAGTGTAACAACGCTTTTGATTACGAATCTCGGATTGACATATAAATGAGTGCAATATACTAAGTATATATATACACCAACATTTTGGCGTCATTGTCGGGGAGTTGTAAATGGTAATATGTAGCATTTTGAGTTTGATTGGTTTTATGAGTTTGGGTTGGATTTAAGGACAACCTGAGGGTAGAGAGAAGATGGTAATACGAGAGATAAGAACCTGCACATCCACTTTGGTGGGGTTGCTCCAAAGTCAAATTGTCCTCTTACCTTTGGTAGTTAAAAAAAAAAACATTCATTAGTATTAGAGTTTCTTCTTTTAATGAGTAGACATAGGGATAGTAAAGGTATATTTATTTCCTCCAAAATTTCAAAAAAATTAGAAAAAACAAACAACAAGANACTAATTCAGCTAAATTTTGTGCAGGAAAAATTGTCAGAGGATAAATTTCAAAGAAATAAATTGAAACAATAGTCAAAGGAACCAAACCTGAAGCCACTGTTCAAATTGAAAACACAATACAACAAGCAAGAAGGGAAGCACTCATGACCCAATCAGAAGGAGGAGTTGGAAAGAGACAGAGTTAGTGATAGAAGAAGTTGCATATGCCATTGGGGCAACACACAAGGTATTGGAACATTTGGATATACCAAACAACCCAGTAGTTGAACCATGAATTAGTGGGGAGACATCACCAACACCCTACAACATGCTATTTGGAGATATGGCAGATGGAGAGGGAAATGAAAACAAAGAAACAAAGACATTTGGATTCCTAATGTTAGACATCGTCGGAGACATTGCTATGAAGAATATTCCACTTATCCTCACTACCTCACTTCCATGGTATGTCAACAAAAGATCCTTATTCATTTTTGTTTGAATTTGATATACTATGTAGGAGTTATAATTACACTAATAATGCACAAAAACTAAAACTCTCTCCAGCCACACTAAAAGACTTGGCATTAAGGTGGTTTATGAGCCTAGGAGAACACACTATATTATATTGGGATGGCATGAAGGAGACTTTCCTCCAAAAATATCAATATTATTGTAGACCTAGGGATGCTAGGAATGATATATTTAAAATGCATCAGTCTGAGGAGGAAAGTTTGGAAGATTATCTAGAAAGGTTCCTATAGAACTACCAAAAGACAAAACAATTTTCTTGAGACACAACCACAGTTAGGACCATTTTCCTAAAAGGTGTAATAGATGACAATATTGAGGTACTAAATCTCATGAGTTCTAGAGTTGTGTATCAGAAGTTGTTTGTAGACATTACAGAGTATTGTAAAAGGTACTTCCGCAACCAAGCCAAAACAAGAAAAAGTGTAATGGATCCTATAAACAAAATTACTAAACCCACACCGGGAGGTGTTACTTGGATAGAATTGGGAATCTACTAGAAAAATTCAAAACAAACATCCTCAACACCATCAGCGCCCAACTTGATGCCATTAAAATTAAAAGAAAACAACAAGAAGAAAATGCTACTTTGGCAATTTTTTGTCCTCGGTGTAGGAAAAGGCATGTTGAAAGAGAATGCCCTATTAATCTTATCAAAATATGTGGCCTCTATACAGAATATCACCCTACCAATGAGTGCCCTTATTTACCCAGAATAAAATCCATTTTCAAGGGAGGGGGAGAACCTCAGGAAACATCATATCCCCCCAAGAGGGCATGGAGACAACAAAATCCTAATATGTCTGTAGATCCTACCACACAATATTCACAATAGAAATGGGTACCTCCATTGTCTTACCCTCAATGGTCACCTCAACAACCACAAATCCATCCTTGGAAACAAGGATGGAGGGGGCCTGCATATGGGAATGTTACCTTTCAACGAACAACCTTTCCCACCTACCCACAATACCCTTCCAATATATCTTAGTTGCTACCAGGATTTAATCCCCTTTCTCTTCCTCCACCTCCAAAGTTGCAGCAACAACTTGCATTACCTATGAAACCAAATCTACAACAACAAATGCAAGATGCACCTATCCCAAACCCTCCTCGGACTGCCCCTATTCCCGTACAACCCATTCCTAATCCAAATAATAGACCTACACAGCCTATACAAAATCTTGAAGTACAAACCTTCCCCACTTATGTGATAACTCATGCTTCATTTAATGGAATTGAATTAATATTAGGGAGGGTTTTGAATAAACCAAATCCTACTATGGTTATTTAAGAAGAAGAACAAGTAGATAATCAAGTAGTTCAAGAAGAAGAACAAGTAGATAATCAATCAGTTCAAGAAGAAGAAAAAATGGATAACCAATCAGATGAAGAAAGAGACACCCTTGTACAACAGGAAATTCCTCCTCACACTTCTCACCCAGCAGAAATACCTCAGAAAACTAATCCTCCCCCTTATCCAGAAAGGTTACTTGTGAAGTAATCTGAGGTACCTCTAGGACATAATCTAGAGACTGAACATAGAAACATATGTGTAAATATTCCCCTACTTCATGCCATCAAGTACATACCTATTTATGCTAAGATTGTAAGGGATATTTGCATTAAAAATCCATGAAAGAAGAGGAAGGAGCCTGCTGTTATATAGGTGGTTGGAAAATTATCAGAATTTATATCATAAATGCCATCTAAATATAATGATCTAGGAAATCCAGTGGTGACCATAGAGATTAATGGCGTTTCTTTTCAAAACAGAATTATTGATCTAGGAGTAGCTATAAATGTTATTCCGGTTGACACCATGAAAAAGCTGCAACTAAATAACCTAAGACCAACACAGACTTTGCTAGAATTAGTAGACAAATCAGTCATTAGCCTAGCAGGAATTCTAGATGATGTGACAGTCACTTTGGCCTCTTGGGAATACCCTATGGATTTATTAGTGATTCATACCAAATCCTACAAACTAGGACATCCAATAGTGCTTGGCCAACCTTGGTTGGACATTGCTAATGCATTTATTAGTTGTCGGTCAGGAGAGATGACAATTTCCAATGACACCCAAAGTCAAAAACTTATTCTCTTTCCACATGCCCCACCAGCCACTAAAGTTCCTCTCTGGTTGGAGAATCCATATGGGGAGGAGGACTATACTCATCCCTTGTTAACACTCAAACAAGTAAAAGGAGTTCAAGAGAAAACTGAAGAACATATTTTAAGTGTTTTTGGATGATACAAAATGCATTAAATACCCTCAATCTTTTCCTAAATTTACACATATATTCAGCTCTAAATTCCAGGAAATCTGGCACCCCTCCACCTCTACAGTAGCCACCATTTCACAAGTAGATGAAGGGAAAGAATTAGATGTCTAGGTTGTTGAAATCAGTCCAGGTAAATATTTGTATATCAATGCTAGTTTAGAAACAAATCAACAACAAAAATTGATTCAAATGATTCAAGGGAAATATGGTGCTTTTGCATGGGATTACTCCAACATGAAATGGATTCACCCAGACACTTGTATGCATCATATTTACACTAATGACCAAATCATACATGCTAGGCAACCCCAAAGAAGAATGAATCCATCCTTAAAAGACACAGTGAAAGAAGAACTTCAAAAAACTCTTGCATGCCAATTTTATCTACCCTATATCGGATAGCAAGTGGGTATCCCCATTAGTTATTGTCCCTAAGAAAAATGGTAAATGGGGGATTTGTGTGGATTTTTGAGAATCGAACAAGGCTACCTACATGGATTACTTTATTTTTCCTTTCATAGATCTAGTCTTGGACACTTTGTCTGGGAAGAGATATTTTTCTTTCTTGGATGGGTTTAGTCGTTACAATCAGATCCAAATTTCAGCAGAAAATCAGGACAAAACCACATTTACTTGCCCATGGGGTACCTATGCTTATAGGGTTCTTCATTTTGGTTTGTGTAATGCCCCTGCTACCTTTCAAAAGGTTGTCCTGGCCATTTTCTCAGATTTGAACCATGACTGTGTACAAGTCTACATGGATGACTTCAAAGTATATGGGGGTGATTTCCAGCAAGCATTGAACAATTTGGAGAAAGTTTGATTAGGTGTAAAGAAACCAAGCTTTCCCTCATTCATGAAAAATATAGAATGATGCTCACTGAAGAAATTATTTTAGGACATCACATCTCCGGTACTGGAATAAGAGTAGACCCTGCCAAGATTGACATCATTTCTCAAATCAAAATCCCTAGCTCATAGAAAGAATTCAAAATATTTTTAGGGCATGCTGGTTACTATAGGAGGTTCATTCAGAATTTTACAAATCTAGCTAACCCACAATTCAAACTGTTAGCAAAAGAGGCTGAATTTTGTTGGAATGAACAATGTCAGATCTCTTTTGAAATTTTAAAAACAAATCTTTCAAGTGCCCATGGTCTCTTCCTTTTCATATCTGCATGGATGCCTCAGATACAACTTTGGGGGTTGTTTTAGGACAAAGGGAAGGCCATATTCCATATGCTATATACTTTGTCAGCAAAAACCTTTCACCTACTGAAGTAATTACATTTTCATTGAAAAAGAATTATTGTCAGTAGTACATGCCATTAATAAGTTCAGACACTACATAACAGGGTATGAAGGTTTTGTACATACATAACACTCAACTATCATATTTTTGATGAACATACCTGTTACAAATGTTAGAGTAACTAGATGGTTATTAATACTGCAAGAATTCAATATCACCATCATTGATAGGCCTCGAAGAGATAATTTGGTTGTTGATTTCTTGTCTATACTCATTCATACAGGTGATAATGCACCAGTAGATGACAATTTTCCAAATGAGAATCTATTCGATATTTCTACTTACATTCCTTGGTATGTAGATGTATCCATGTGAAGCCCTAATATTGGCTCATTACCCCTTAATTTGGGCATATTATATTAGTAATGTTATTTTGTTTATGTCGGCTTTAGGCCATTAGTTGTAATTATACCTCCTAGCCTCCTATATATACCAAGGAGACATTTTCATTTTGAATCATCTTGTACTTGAATATTTAAGTGGGGTAAAAGGAGGTTTCCCCCTTGAAGAGGCTTATTATCTGAAATTATCTCCTTTTCAAGGTGGTGAGTACTTTTTTTGAGGTTTTTCTATGCTATATTGATATTCGGTTCTTAACATATGGTATCAGAGCTCAAGGTTTTGGGATTTTTCTGCTACATCTGAGACACCGTGGAATTTTCGCTATAAATTTTTTTCTACAATGTTTCAGAAGAAATGGCTTGGATAATATTTAGTAGACAGATCAAGGTACGTTGGGTTCAAAATTCATCTCTTGAGACCTTATACTTTCGGAGATACATCCTGTACAATATAGGGTTCTGGAATAATCCTGAACTGAGTCATTGCGGAATTTTCACTATAAAAAATTTTCTATAATGTTTCCAACCCTGAACTCTAAAGGATATTTAAAGACATTAGTAAGGTATCTGTGGTAAAACTTTCAACTTCTGGGTCATCTTAAATTTGTAGATACACCCGATGTAAGATAGGGTATCTGACTAGTCCTATTGACTAGTCTCAAGAAGGTGTTCCAGGTAAAACAATCATAACTTCTTCTTAGTTTATCCAAATTGAGTGGGACTAATTTCATTGGATCATGGACTATCTGTAGTATTTTTGGTGTGAGTTTCAGAATTTTATATCAACTATTTTGTGCGGGGCATGCTATACAAGTGAGATCTCCTGGAAAGGACAAAAATCGACAAGTTGTGGGGAAGTTACCATAAATTCCACTTGGCACATCCAATTTTCATCAAACCTGTGGCATTGCAGAGAAGAAATATCAGAGAACTACCTAAAAGAAATTTTCATAACCATAAGGCCTGAAACTTGGGAGATACAATAGAACAAATATTGTCTAGCAGAACCACCTCAAAATCAAGGTTCAAAAGTGATACTTGGCCAACATGCCACCAAAAAAGGGAATTTCTACACCAAATAAGCCTCCAGAAAATCCTACTTAGACTCTTGGTGAAGGTGAAGAAATGCGTAGAGACATAAATGAACTACAAAAGAAGATGTATTCAATAGAAGATACGTTGGATACTAAGATGGATTCAATGGAAGCTAAGTTGATGGATTCAATGGAAGCTAAGTTGGATACTAAGATGGATGGTTTAAAAGGAGAGATCATGGAAGTATTGAAAAATTTCGCAACAGAGAAGACACCTGAAAGTGAAAATGCATCCCACGAAATTCATGATGAGGACACAAGGAAGGTGAATCAAGAATGGAGAAACTCCAACTTTGGTTTGAAGACCAACCACGTTCCTAAGATTGATATGAGTAAGTTTGATGGAAAGGACCCAATCACATGGATACTTCAGATAGAGCAATTCTTTGATCTCCATAATGTGCCACATGCACAAAAGGTACGAA
>JASDQU010739341.1:177275-203042 GCA_032191745.1 Picea mariana | reverse complement strand
ATGCAGTAGGAATTTGAGAAAGTATATCAAAAAATACTAGAGGCATAAACAGAGAAGGAGGCCCCGATAGAAGATCAAGTCATGAAGATAAGTGAATCCATTCAGATATTTTGTGCATGCATAGTTGATCTGGAAGCAAGCGTGACACCAAACACCCCACCTGAAGAGAGGAAGATGAGGAAGAAAATCATGACAACATCAATGGACAGTGTAAAGAATATATTAGTAAAGTGTACTCAATTGTATATAGAGACTATGGTCATGTGGGAACAAATCAATGAGAATAAGGAAAAATAGGAAATCAATTAGAAGATCCAAACTGCATAGGAAAAGGTGCATACATTATAAGCAACGATGGGACAATCACTGCCAATAGAGGTGGTAATTGCGATGAATGAGAACCAAAAGTTGTATTCATAATTGAATGAGCTTAGGGAGAAGCAGCAGGATCATGTACAACTTATATAAGTACTACAGAAGGAGGCATACAAAGTGACAATGACCTTAGCAACAACTCAATGGATTATTAATTAGGCAGCTAATGAAGGCATCGAGAAGATGCAGACTCATGCCATTGTAGACACGGTTGACTAAATTTTGCATAAGGAACAGGAGTTTAAGGAAAAGGTCACGACACCGAAAGATATCTTTAAAAAATTCATGGCGTAATGGAAGAATGTATTAGTGGCTCGGGACGAGCCATAGGTGAGTGTTGGGGACCTTTTGGATAGGAATTTTGGTTAAGTTTTGGGATCTATGCTAGAAGAACTCAAATAAAAAAAGGAATTTAGAAGATGGACTAGAGTGCACAACAAGAGCAGATTTTAAGGAGTCAAAGTGTGTGATAGAAGGATGCATGACGTAGCAACGCGCAAAAGGCGAAAAACCATTGTAGACTGTTGGGTTTTGGGGACATTTTTGTCCACTTTTGTAACAGGATTATCCCTAGTTTTATGTATAAATATGTAAAGGGTTTTGGGTAGATAGGTTCGAAAGTGCGCAAGTGAATAGGTTCTGAATTTTAGTGAGTTTTGGAAGTAGTTTGAGGTATGACTGAGGAGTAAAGCTCACACTGCAACATAAAGGATATATAGGTTTGGGTAATGTTACCCTTGCATATTTTGTAGCACAGTGCATAATTATAAGGGAATTATCAATGACTAATAAAAGAAGCCATTCGTTGTGGACGTATCTTAAGTTGTGTGAACCACATTAAAACATGTGTGTTGTGATGTGTTTTCCTTCAATGATGTTTAGTGTTATGACACAATGACAATAATGCTTAAGTATGATGATGAATATATGATGTTATAATGTCACACATAGAATATGTTTAATGTTATGTAATGGAAATGGCGCACATGAGTAAATGATATGTTGAATGCCTCACTTCCCCTCATCATTGCAGAACCTTGGTTCCTGCAACCCCTCTAAATGCATCGGGTGAGACTTCACTTTCTCTGCAAATCATTCCGAAAGGGTCGGTGTCTAAAGTCTTTGTTGGTATTTTAATTATTAACATCAGGTTTGCCTACTACGTGCCAACACCGAACCTAGGTCACATTTCATCATAAGGAAACAATCATTGTTATTGGTTTAACCCATAGCTCACTTATTTCCTCTTCCATTTTAATTTTGTAATCAAACCATTCCATAATGTGAAAAAGTATATGGAAAGTGATATAATGAACTATTGACAACATAAAAAATTTAAGAGTATGCAAAAAGGAATAATTCCATTGTGATTCTTGTCACCACAAACTCTTTCAATAGCAATAAACTATTAAAACCAGTGGTTCCTAAAACACTTCAACCTATTTCACCATAAATTTCTTTGTATACAATCAAAAGACAAAGGAGAGAAGATATTCATACTATAAACCAACTATACAACCATATTAGTTCATTTAACAATGAACTAGCTACAATAATGATCTCAATTATGTATGGGCATATACCTTAGCAAGTAGACACTAGCCTTTATACAATTCCAAGTCCAAGCAATTGTATAGGATTCACAATTGCAACAACAAAAAAACAATATTGTGGAGCAAATAAAGAACTAAGTTCTCTTTCTACAATCCAAAAAAACAAATGAATAATCCCTAATGAATTCCAAAAATGGCAAGGTGTGAGTTCAGAGATCATAAATGCCCACTCATTTCAAGTTTAATGCATGACCAACTCACAACGCACCACAATCATATACCACATAACACGTCAAAATATCTTGTAATCCAAATCTTCATACCATATGTGCCACATGAAACCTTTCCCATCCATATCAAATCAATCATTTATGTGATGAATTTGATCAAGGCACATTTTTAATATACTAAAGTGTGAGGATTTCTTACATATGAGAAACCACCAACATATGTTAGACCAAAACCTTTATGAATGCAAACATTTCACTTATAACCAATACCATATCTCATGCAAGTGCCAAGGGCATGTTAACCTTTTAACATATATGTTATGTTTGGACTATGGTTCCAATGTCAAGCTAATAAAGTATAACCATGGACATCACTATATGCATAATGCAAAATATATTCTTATGTAAGTCTTTAAATGTTAATGCCATGTGAATTTGAAGCATAAAGTAAATTAAAGCATGCCACCATATATGCCTATGTAATGAGTATGTATACTTGCATTTTCCATGTGATATTTAAAACCATTGAGAGATGTTTCATACCAAAACTGAAGTACATCATCACACCAAATATGGCCTTTGTTCCATGAGAAACATGATTACTCAAGTATTTTGTTATGAATGCAATTAAATGAACCTTGAAAACAACCTTCCTTTATTCTATGGAAAAGGAGATAATCCAAACTGAAACCATAATATAAATCAATATATCAATGCCATGCCATGATGCTAAGAAAAATGTGCCATATAAAAACTATATAATTTTATAAATGCCATGTCATGATGCTAAGAAAAATGTGCCATATAAAAACTATATAATTTTAGCTCTCTTTCCTAGGGGACCCCACCTACTATAGTTTTTATTTGAAATATACTAATAAATCATAAGTTTAAAAAACCTTTGTGAACTCTTGAAATAGGTGGACTAAGTATGATTCAACTAGTCATCCTTAATGAATAATGCTCACTATCTAGTTGGTACTCATTAAGGTGGGATCACAAGTTCTTTCATTTTGAAATATCAATAAAGGGTTCTCTTTCTATAGGTGTTATCTTAGTTTATCTCTTTCATTTATTTTAGTCTTCAACACTTCATATATTTCTCCTAAATTCTATGTATCATAGATATAAGTACACTATAGAGTTTCTTTATTTTCATCTCTTTTTCATCTTAAGGAACTAGGTTAATTAATAATTCACCAAAGGAGATTGGTAAATTAATCCTATTTAGTTTTGTTTCATTCTTTAATTTGTTGTTATATTTTACTTATTATTAAACCCTAATCATCCCACAAACCTAGGTCACATAATCAATACTAAAACCCTAATTATAATAGTTTCCTTACCTCCTATTTTCTTCCTCTCTTCCTATTTCCCGTGGTTCTTTTGTTTTTCCCTAAAATTGAATGGTGATTCCACTTTCTCCTTCCTCCTTGTGGTAGCATGGTGTCTCACTCTAACCATCATGCTACACAAATTTATGATTACATGTACGGAATATTAGTAGATTAAGATACCCTCATATGTGACCACTACATCCCCAACAATTGTAGGTTCCAATTCACAATCCACTAAATTTTCCACTCAACGTCTTGTGTGACCCACCCTTATTCATTATAAATTTTAGGTTTCCCCACTCCACTTTTCTTATCCTTGGTGCATACATGCCATTCCTATACCATAAAACCCCATTTTATGGTTTTCCTTATTCAAGGTCCATCCCTTCTCACCACTTAGGAGTGTCAAGAACTACATATTTCTTCCTTTAAATAACCCTAACTCGTTACCTCATCCCAATGCCAAATCCTAGATACTTACTATTACATTCATTATACCTTTTATCACACTACACATGGATGTAACATGTTCAAATCAAAACATGCACATCACACTATCTATGGCCATCATAATAGTTTAGAACAATTTTTTCCATGATAGATTATAATAGAAAAAATATATATATATTTTTAGCATAAGAAACACAATCAGATATAAAAACACAAGATTAATGCTACAACATATTGACATGACAAAAAATACACAATAACCCTAAATATTTGACACTTATTCATCTATAAACGATAGCATGTATCCCACTAAACAACCAATCACAATGGATCATTAATTACATTTTATTATTGCTTAATAAACTGGTGAATGCTATTTTAATATCTAATTGTGAATAATAATAATAATTACAATGCATGAAACATTTAACTAAAATAAGTTAACACACATTTTTACCCTAGAGAAACCTACTTCAAGAAAACTCTGTCAATGGAATGAGTCTGGTTGTGCTTTACTGATTCTTTTAGGAAAAAGGGAAAATACATATTATAATGGCTCTAACGAACATATAATATTATGCATGGGAAGCCTCAAGCTACTACAACATTTACTTACTCTTTCTCATCTCACAATTTTCATTCAAAATAAGAATGGGCTATTCGACTTTGAGCTAGATTCATTTATTTTTATCTCCTTCAATTGTTTTCATTGTCTCGAAGGACTCTTCCAAAACATGATCCAAAAAATAATGACAACACTCTAGTTTTCAATATTTTATTCCTTTAACTCGAAATAAACCACCAAAAAACCCCTTCGTTGTCTATTGAGAGGAAATTTATAGGTTGATTTATGGATATTCTAATCCCCTTGGAGGCTCTTAAAATGAAAAATTGTTTGGCCTTCCATATTTCAAATGTTTCATATACCCACAATAATGGATGTTCATTTTATCACCAAATCACACCTCTTATCATGAAGCCTTTTATATTCCTCCATGTGAGTTCATCCTTCATTTCAACCTATCTACCTTTCCTTCCAATAGTGTGAGTTATCTTCACATGAATAAGTGCTAGCATCCTTTGATTCTAATGGTGTGACTCCCTTCATCAAAATGGTAATGATTTTTATTCCCCTTTAGTGTAACAAGTATACTTGATTCTACAAGTGCCACTCCCTTTGTTTAAAAAAGTGTGAATTCCCTTCATGAAAATGGTGCAAGTACCCTTCATGTTTACTGGTGATTCCTTTTTATGAAATGGTTGATAACTCACTCTCTTAAAGAAGTGTAATTCATCATTCGTAAGTATGGGTGCAATATGATTCATTCATCAGTGTTGGCGTGGCCCCTATTTTGGTCCCCAAAAGCTACTTAAAAAGAAGGCGGGGCAACAAATTATTGACTGTGTGCCTCTTGTGCCATTTTCCCTTCCTTTATAATTGTCCTTTGAGTCTAATCTTCCAAATTTCATGTTGCCCCTTATGTTTCATTTTCCTATCATGAATATTCTTGGGATATTCAAATACCACCAAGGGATATCATCTTTACAATGAGACAAACAAGAAATTCATCCTCTATAGAGATGCAAACTTTCATGAATTCTCCAAGAATGTTGAAACTATTGAGAGGTAGCTTTATCATCTAGACAAATTCACTTGTGTAAAGAAATATCATGAATTTGATGATGAGATTCCACATCTTGAAGGGGGGATCCTTATCTTGGGTCAATCTTTGAAATCTCGTTTTGAAGCGCCATCTCCCCCACATGAAGAAGTTTCAACCACTTCATCAAAACCTGAAGTTCATTTAGATGATGTCATCGAGAGGGTTGAAAATATGAGTCTTGATGATAACTCAACACCATCTCAATCAACTGAGAAACTTGGACCATATCATAAAGGTCCACCAAAATGGCTCATAAAAACACTTGAAAGTGTTCACCATGATGAGGTCGGAAAGACAAGAAACAAAATTTCCTCAAGACAAGATGTAGGTAATTCAAACTCAGGTGATGTAGATGACATGTGGATTCTTCATATGATTGTAAGTTGAATTTATCTACTAAATTTGAAACGAATTCCTTTGAAGAAGGCACTTCTCATGATGAATGGAAATAAGTCATGCAGAAGAAATATGATGCTCTCGTCAAGAATGGGACATAGAAGTTGGTGGATCCTCCAATGAGAACCAAACCAATCAAATACAAGTGGGTATTCAATAACAAATACAAATCAAATGGATCACTTGACAAGCACAAAGAAAGGATGGTGGAAAAAGGATTTTCACATAAAGAAGGTATTGATTATGAGGAGAATTTCCCCCCTACAACAAAATGGGATACCATCTGTACTCTATTTTCCATGAAAGAATAGAATGGATGGAAAATTCATCAAATGGATGTGAAGGATGCTTTCTTGAATGGAGACTTGGAAGATAATGTTTTCATGTCTCATACATAATGATTCATTGTGAAGGGACAAGAACATAAGGTATGAAATCTCATCAAATCCTTATATGGCCTAAAAAAAAGCACCGTGAGCATGGTATGAAAAGTTAATTGATCATATTTTGAAATTTAATTTCAAGCATTTCAATCCCGATGATGCAACTTTGTTTGTCAAGAAAGTTGGAAAATTTGTTATATATCTTGTAGTATATGTAGATGATCTATTGATAACATGGAAAAATGAAAGCTACATTTCATCCATAAAGAAAGAGTTGAAGAAAGACTTCAAGATGACATATTTGGGACATATTCACTACTGTTTTGGCATTGAAGTGATTCAAAAACCAAATTACA
Source organism: Picea mariana (assembly GCA_032191745.1). Classification (NCBI taxonomy): domain Eukaryota; kingdom Viridiplantae; phylum Streptophyta; class Pinopsida; order Pinales; family Pinaceae; genus Picea; species Picea mariana. Next base: position 196,298 of record JASDQU010739341.1, on the reverse strand, counting down.
TGTTTCATTTCCCAAAAGAAGTACATTGGAGAACTGTTGAACAAGTTTGGCATGGCTGAGTGTAATCGTGTTTCTAATCCAATGGAATAGAATTTGAAACTCACATCAAAAGAATGGAATGAATTTGAGGATGCAACCAAGTACATACAACTTGTGGGAAGTCTTATCTATCTTACTGTCACTAGACCAGGCATTTCATTTTTTGTTGGGATTCTTTCTAGGTTCATGCAAAATCCTTGTAGAGGACATTGGTATACTGCAAAACGAGTTCTAAAATACTTGAAGGGAACACAAGATTTTGGACTTAGGTACTCTAATGTGGATGACTTCAACCCAATTGGATATTCTGATTCATACTTTGTTGGGGATAATGAATATGGAATGTCAACTTCAAGATATCTCATGAGTCTTGGATCAACAACTATCTCCTGGAGATCATGCAAACAGTCAGTTTTAGCAGATTCCACAAAAGAGGTCGAATATGTTGCAGTTGAAAAAGCGATGAAAAAGATTACATGGCTAAGGAAAATACTTGAATATTTGTAGGAGAAACAAGTGAATTCTACTCCGTCCCCGAGGTGTAGGACAGTCGGTGACGGAGTGTGTTGTAAAGCCACTCCATGTTGTTAAAGTCACCGATTCAAAACCTGCGGGGACAAAAAATCCAACCATGTTAAGGGTTGGTGTGGCTCAGGCCGGGTGCGATCCCCGGGTGATTTTGATGGCTTAGATGCCCCTGAGTCGCGGTTTCTCAAGCCATAGGTTAATCGCGTAGCCAACAGGTTCCGCACAAATTAACAAACAAAAAAAAAACAAGTGAATTCTACTCCTCTTCTAGTTGGCAATATTTTTGCAATCAAGTTATCCAAGAGTCCCAGATTCCATGATCGAACTAAGAACATAAACAAAAAGTATCACCTAATTCGATATCATGTAGATGCCAATACTATTCACTTGATACATTGTTCCACAAATGAGAAAATTACTGACATCTTCACCAAAGAACTTGGAAGAGAGAAATTTGAAAATTTGAAAATTATGTTTGGAATCACAAACACCCCTTTGGACTAAAGGGGGGAATGTTGGACACATAATCCTTGGGATTACTTTACTTGTAACATAAATTGTAAATATGAAGAGTCGTAGGTGATAGGAATAGTCACTTGGTAGGAAAGAAGAACAAAAACTTATTGAATATTTATTGAGTTTAAAGTTAATGCAATAACACAAGTATGAAGTTATGAGTTCTACCAATACCTGTCTTGACAAAATACATAAATCCAATGCAAAAATTTTATGATTTCATGAATACCATGAAATTTACCTTTGTACTTCGTCACAAAAAAAAAAAAAATGAAACATCAAGGATTAAGTAAGCACATGCTAGCATCTCCTTCACCTTTCCTTGGCCAAAATATAAAGTAGGATCATGATCATGCAAGAGTAGAATGAAGGCATGCCAAGGTTGAACTATGTTGTTGCAAGCTTCTTCAATACAAAATTGTAAAGGTACCTGCATTGGTGGCTACCCACCTATTCCACTAGCTCAACATGCAATTTCCATTTTTTGCAGTTTTTCTACAGTTTTTCGGGTCCCAAACTTTCGAGGTAATTTTGAGGCCTTAAACGATGTTTTTTTGACGTGGAAGCGCCTAATAAATACAATATGCCTATATTGGTCCATTTGGAATGTGCACTCCTCATCCATACATTTTGAGCGAGGCATCAAGCACCCCAAACGAAGATTGTATGCAAAAATTACGCTCTAGGGAAGTTGAAGAATCAACTACCCCCATCAGGGCCCACAAACCTTTTGGTGTTTCATCTTTTGGGGTTAGGGTTTTGGATATTTAGGGTTTTATCATTTATGATTTATGTCAAAAATACCTTGGGAGCCTCATTATAATGATATTCTTGTGAATGTATGTAGTTGTCACATCTCTTGGCAAAGATAAATTACCACTATTCTAGCGAGTTCATTTCACTCTGTATTTTCTTTTACAGTCTCTACATTTTTTAGTCTTTAATAAAAATTTAGTGTTATTGAATCTATGTGTTTCTATCTTATTTCTTTGTTTCATTTCGTTCCCTCGTAAATATGCATCAGTGGTATCGAAGTGGACTGCTCTTTATTTTTTTCTTTATGCATGTCCCCAACGAGGTCGAGGTATCAAACATTGGGACTCAAAATGGTTGAACCTTTGGAAGTTTGTCCTTTCCAACCCCGATGGTCTCCCATGGTGGAGGAACAAAGAGATGAGGGAGTAGGATATCCTATTAAGTTGTTTCTCACAGAATTCCTTGTGAAACAAAGGAACAATATGATGGATCAGTTTTCCCAAATCCTTCGACGGTTTCCAACAACAACAGAGGAATCTTTGTCAATCGACCACTTTGGAGGCACCTTCCCCTTCAAGGTACAAGTTAAGTTTTATAGTCCCATATTTGAAGGTCATATAGATGTGGATGCTTTGTAAAAGTCATTAAATTTACTAGAAGGTTATTTATTTGTCCACAATTTTTCCAATAGGGAAAATATCACCTTTGTGCTCATTAAGGAAGTCCCCAGTGTCAAACATTGGTGGCAGGCTTATTGTGAGAAAAAAATCCATAGAGGAGTCTGGAATAATTGGGTTCGATCCCACTTGGGACTCTTTTATGGATGCCATTCTGGAACAATATTACCCTGTTGGAAACTACAATGACCAGTACATGACATGGACCACACTCTGTCAAGAGAGGGATTAAACAATGTTGGAGTTTACAAATACCTTCCATACCTTGCACACCAATATGGGTATCAAACACTCCATGTGACTTCTAGTTCTAAAATATCATGGGGCCCTACACAGGTAAATCCAAACAAAAATGGAGTTTCTGGACATCTCATTGTTGGGAGCTGCTTATTGATATGTTGTCAAAATTGAGAAAAAAATTAAGCAGAGGAATAGATGGGAGTTTGTATTTGCAAATGAATCATAGAAGAAGTTGGGAAAAGGAAACCCCAACAAAAAAAACAAAGAACAAAGTAAGGATGGACAACTATAGTACAACCGGTATAAGATGCAAACAAAGAATGGTAATGGGAAGATGAAGAAAGACACTAGGGAGTGGTACAAATTCCATAAAATCCCCTGGCACAACACCGATGAATGTCACTTGAAGAAGTCATTGTTGGCCAAGATAAAAGCCTCAGATTAATATATAGGCTCCAACTATAATTCAAATCCAGAAAAGGTGAATTGGATCATTGTTGCGGAACCCAGTTCCATAGTTGCTACCACCAAGATTCATCTAAATGAACCAGAAGAGTCGAAGGAAAGTGTGTGCATTTTTCACTCGTAGATGTGGGTGAAGGGTGCTCCACTACATTTCATTTTTTATAGAGGAAGCCAAAATATCCTCATCTCAGCAAAGTTCATGAAGCAGTTTAGTTTTCGAAAACACCACATCCATAGTTGTACAACATTGAGTGGCTCAACGAAGGATGAGATCTTCACATTAGCCAACAATGTTGCCTACCCTATGGAATCAAACCCTTCAAGGATGATTTATTGCGTGATTTTTCCCCACTTGAAGTTTGTGATGTTATTTTAGACTATCCATATATGTGGAAATACCATGTTGTATATGATTCTAAACCTCATAGTGCCATTGTTATTATCAGAAGACAATTGTACATGATCCCAGATGTAGCTCCAACTATCACAATTTCTTTGGTCTCATCTAAGCAGTGTAGGAAGGTCATCTCCCAGGCTGGGAAATTTATTCTCTTCATGATTCTCTCTCAAATTGAATGAAAGGTCATGGCCTCTACAAGTATCCTCTACACAATAGAAAAAAAGTGGACAAAGTCATGGAAGAGTATTGGGACATCTTCACCTCACCTACCAGGGTGCCTCTACACTGTGAGATCAATCATTCAATTAAGCTGACTCTTGCAACGCCTTTTCCAAACATGCCCTTTTATCAATTCTCTCTCCTAGAAAATGAGGAAATAAAGAACCAGATCCAAGAGTTTCTCCAAAAAGGGCACATTTGACTAAGCTCATCACCCTATGGAAGCCCAATCATGCTCGTACAAAAGAAATATAGGACATGGCAACTATTTATTGATTACAGACATTTGAACAAAATAACTATCAAGAATTGACACCTAATTCCCCGAATTGATGACCTTATTGACCAACTCAAGTTGCCAAGTAATTTAGTAATACTGATCTGAAGTCTGGCTACAACCAGGTCCCTATAGAATAGACTGATGTATGGAAGGCCTCTTTCAAGTCTAAAGAAGGTCTTTTCGAGTGGTTATTCATGCCATTTGGCTTGAGAAATGCCCCAACCACCTTCATGAGGTTGATGGATGAAATCTTACGGCACTTCACTAATTCCTTTGTGGTTGTATATCTGGATGGCGTCCTCTTATTTTACAAGAGTTAGGTAGAACACTTGTTGCACATTCATAAGGTCCTCCACACTCTACAACAACATAAGTTATATGATAGCATAGAGAAATGCTCCTTTGGAATGAACATGGTCCAATACCTTAGATACATTGTATATGAGCATGGTATGCATTTCAATCCATCCAAGATCTAAATCATTAGTGATTGGCCAGCCTTGAAAACACTAACCAAGCTTCAAAGCTTCTTATGCCTTACCAACTTATATCGTATATTTGTATTGGGGTTCTCCCATATTGCATGGGATCTCAGCCAAGTGACCAAGGGTGGTTGAAAAGCTGAATTTGTGTGGGGAAGATCATAGCAGAAATATTTTGATGATCTGAAACATTTCTTATGCTCATCCCTAGTGCTCACCTTACCTAATCTGCAACAACCATTTGAGATTAAGACCGATGCTTCCAATTATGCTATTGGTGTCGTTCTCACTCATACTGGTCATATAGTGGCATATCATAGTGAGACACTCTTAGATGTCATATGTAAGTAACCCACCTATGACAAAGAAATGTATTGAATTGTGAAATCCTACTACCAATGGAACCATTAGATTCTAAAGAAGGAGACAACCATCCATACGAATCACAAGCCTCTACAGTTCATGCAAACAAAAGGAAAATTGTAGAATGACTACCATCAAAAGTGGTCCACATACTTGCAACAATTTTAACTCAACATTAAGTATAAGAAATGGAGCACCAATCGTGTCACTAACTTCATTAGTCGACCTCCATTTGCATCACTAATCACAATTCTCAACTCTTGCGGGCATGAGGCCGTCGGGTCATCCCAACTCTATGTCAATGATCTTGACTTCACTATGACCTACCAAATGTTGAGAACATGTTCCATATTTAGGATGGAATGCTATGCCATCTGGTTCATCTCTGTGTTCCTTCAAACGAGTGTGCGAATCCCACTAAAGTAAGGTGGAATGAGAGTTTGGCATGGAGAAGATAGTGGTAGTACTGTAAAATTATTTTTGTTCGCTGAAGCTTCGATAGGATGTTAGTAAGTATATTAGATCTTGCACTTCCTATTCTATTTATAAGCTAGCCATTAAATAACAAAGCTTTCACATCCCTCTTCATACTCCCTACGGGCCCTGGGAACCCATCTCAATGGACTACATGTCAGGCCTTCCCTCCACCAAGCATGGAAATGATAGTATCTTCATGGTTGTTGATCTCTTCTCTAAGATGGCCATTATGAGCACCTGCAAGAAGAGTATCATAGTGGAGGCCACTACCAATCTATTCTTCAAGAGTGTATGGGTACACTTTGGACTACCAGAGACCATCATATCAGATTGGGACAACAAATTCTTAAGCAATTTTTTCTCAAGCCTCTAGTCATTGTTGGACACCAATATCACCAAATTCATTTCCTTTTACCCTTAGAATGATGGGCAGACAAAAGTTGTCAACAGCATGACCATGCATCTCTTTTACATGTACAACTCCATGCATCCACACAAATGGGATGAGATCCTTCCTTATGTCCAACAAATCTACAACAAAGCACTACATAGCTCGACTGGCCACAACCCTTTTCAGGTGGGCCTAGGATTTCAACCATTGGGCCCCATTGATGTATCACTGCCCCTTGCATCCACACAGGCATAATATTCCCATAATCCATCTGAGGCTGAAAAGGCCACCAAATTCATGGAATGGATTAATCACATCCTCTAACAGTTCCATAAAATTTTGTAGAAATCAAATTCTAAGTACAAGCAACTCCATGATCAACACTAGGTTGCCCATAATTTTTAAGTAAGCGACAAGGTTTCTTTGCATTTGCAGAAAGATAACCTTACAGAACCCCACCAGAAGCTACAACCACTTCACTATGAAACTTTCACAATCACCAAAGCTATGGGAGACAATGATTTTGAGTTATGTATTCCCCCCTTCCTTCGATTACACCCAGTATTCAATGTGGACATCCTTCGACCATAATTTCCACCACTACTAGACACATCAGAGGTGGAAAATAAATTGAAACCTACAGAGATCAACCCTGACTATATGGAATAGGTAACCATTGATTGGATAATGGACACATAGGTTAAGGGCACCCACCAATTGAAGATCCAACCCTATTGGGTTGTCAAATCAGGGAAGCTACTACACCAAGGAAAGTGGCTCACCAAGCATCAATTTCATCATAAGTTTCCCCGTTTGATTGGGGTAGTAAATGCAATGGAGACCATTATTTCCTAAGGGGGGATGATTGATATAGGTGGACATCAATTCCCTCCCACCTATTCCACTATCTCAACATATTGTTTCCATTTTTGTAGTTTTTATACAGTTTTTCAAGTCCCAAACTTTCAGGGTCCTTTCGAGGCCCTAAACAACATTTTTTTGATGTGGAAACACCCAATAGATGTTATCGACATGTATTATGATATTCATAATGTTTAATCCTCAACTATACCTTTCCGACGAGATATCTAGTTACCCAAATGAATATTGTATGCAAATGTTACGCCCTAGGGAAGTTGACATATCAACTACCCCCATCGATGCCCCAAAACCTTTTGGTGTTTCATATTTCGCGGTTATGGTTTTGGATTTTTAGGGTTTTATATTTTACACTTTATATTAAAAAGGTCTTGAGAGACTCATTGTAATTATCTTTTTGTCAATGCGCATAGCCATCACATCTCTTCTCAGAGATAAGCTACCACCATTCTAGCGAGTTTATTTCACTCTGTATTTTCTTTTACAGTCTCTACATATTTTAGTCTTTAATAGAAATCAAGTATTACTACATCTCTTGTTTCTGCCTTATTTGTTTGTTTCATTTCGTTCCCTCATAAATCTAGATCAACACTTTTTCCTACACTTTAGGCCAGATCCTAGAATCCACGGGGGCATCCCAAATAATTAAAGTAAACCTCTTTAAGTGAAAAAAAACCATGGAGTCATATGATTTACTTCAATGAATCCACAAAATATATAACAAGACAATGCATAGAATTCCAATCAGTGATTACAATGCTCTAAAGATATTCAACTAGAAATAATTGCATGAATCATCTTTATATCCACTTCAAAGAAAGGTTAGGAGCTAGTGCATGTGTGTGTCAAATTTGATTTGTAAGATAAACAAAATTAACAACTTCATATTTTCATTTAAGTCAAACAAAAATTGTCAAATATATATATTGGATACAATAACAACCAAACAAATGTTAGATAAAATTTCTAAAGATAAATAAATATTAATTAATCAAGAACCTATAAAATGGGAGGTGAGTCGCCTGAAGGTTTCACAAGTAAACACTTTGAATTCACCAACTAAAACCTCTAAGTAAATGATAAGAAAGTATTAACAAATTAGATATCAAAATCACTTCTAGATATGAATGATAAGCTTGATAAACAATCTATCAATGAAATAATGTCTAGGAATGAGAAATAAAACACCTTGAAGCACCAAACCCTAGCCTTAGGTTTTCACCAAATATGATTTTTTAATGCTGCAATTTAATTTCTAGATTTGAGGATGACCTTAAATCAACCCAAATAATGTTAGATAACACTTGAATCTCAATCCAATAGGGATAATTTTCCTCCTTATGGTTAAATGTCAACAATTAAGCATAAACCCTAGGAACAATATGTCTAGGAAATGAAATAAATTCTTAAATTTAAACTAGACAATACATGAAATCTAAATAAATGATTTTATTCGATTTTCATCATTAGATTCCTTATTAAACAACAAAAAATAAAAGTTTTGATTTTTTAGGGCTTCTTGGTTGGTTGTTGGATATAGGACTAGTGCCTTTTTGAAATCCAATCAACGCTTATGGGGTCAAGAAGTATTTCTTGTAAGAATTCGTTACTTCTATATTATGAAATAGAGTAAGAGATTAGAACCATGCAGGAAGAATTATCTCCAACCTAATCAAGATTGGCTAAGCGGGTCAATTCCCTACAAGAAGGGATCCCTCAAAGGAAAAATCGTTAACCAACATGATCGACTATAACTTGAATAAAAATCTTAAAATCCCTTTCCAAGGAACCAAGAGGAAAATGAAAACAATGGATTAAGTACTTACCCAAGTTAACAAGAGAATAAGGAAGGCACAAACCTTAGAATGTCTCCTCTCCAAGAAGTTGAGTAACTCCTCAAGTGGATTGATCTTGAAAGTTAGTAGAAGACTTGATTCACCATAACACATATTTAATGCACCAAGAAGATAACAAAGAAAGAGGATGCTCTAAGAATTGACACCAAAACATAAAAAGGGATATTTTCTATTATTTTTAGTCACAAAATGATCCAACAATTCATAATGTTTTGGAATGATATGAGTGCCTCTATTTATGTAGGAGGATTCTACATCCTTCTCATTCTTTATTAATTTTTTTCCCCTTAATTTAGCATAGGATACTAAGAAAGAATACTTGTCATGCACACAAATAAGTAGACTAAAACAATACATTATCAAATTATTCCACATGTACATAAAAACCTCACGAGAGAGGAACATTCCACAATGAATGGGGTCAATTTTCTCTCCTATCCCAACATGCNCTCCAAATGAAATGACATCATGAAAGTGTGGAGAAGGACCTCAAAAGTGTTAGCACACTTACTTGTACCGATATGGGGGGTGAATTAGTATAAGACTACCTTTTCTTTTTTTACAATATTTCCTTACAATATTTTATCAATATGTTATTTTACCAACTGTAACAGTCACTGATAAATACAAAATAATGTAATTCATAGTACACAAAGATTTAACGTGGAAACCCAAATGGGAGAAAACAACAAAACAATTCTTTTATAAAATCATGTAGGCACCAACCTATTGTTACAATTCTTGCAGGAACCAACCTACAAGAGATGCCAATCTCCTCTCCTAAGCACCAACTTAGTGACAATGTTTGTAGGAACCAACTTGTAGGAAACACTAATATCCTAAGTTGAGCACAAACTCAAAAATATGTAGGAACCAACCTACTGGAGACACCAATCTCCTCAACCTGTCAACAATAAAAAATCATCTCTTTACTTCAATCCTTGACTTGTACAATTCTTTTGCTCTATCCCTACAACACTCTTCACTAATTCACAATATTCATGATTTCAAAATTTCCTTAGATCGTGCACCTCACGACCACCCTTAGACGATTTCATTATCTTCTCTTCCATTCTCTAGGATCCTTCGATCTCAGAGCCTCAACTTCCATTCCCTTATTCCTTTTGACATTTGCATTATTTTGTATTTGATTATGTGATCTTGGAACATCTCACTCCAATCCACTTAAATCTCGCATTTTTCACACAACACAAACCTCATTACTTAGAATTTGTTTGATCAGTCCTTAGATTAAATTTCCACTGTAGATATCATTCCCTAGCCTTTAAACTCAATTGCACAAAAAACTTCAGATCTGGTCCTTGATCATATCTCAACCATTGATTTGTTCTCCTTGGATTAAATAACAATCATCTGATATGGAATTTGATTGAATATCAATCGTTGATCTATTCCATGTTCCCTAGATATCGGGACTTCCAAACTTACTGAGCCCTCTAAATATTGGACTATCGGGCCTTTGGGATTTAACACTTCACAACTTCAACAAAATTATGATATCTGGTACACTGATGTACTAATCGAGACATGTGGTTCTTGTCCTTTCACTAACATGGTAGGTGTTGTGTCCTCTACGTGGCTCTACTGATGTGGCATTTGAGCTGGCCCACCATCTATCGGTCCACTGGGCCCTTGGGACATTTACTCTATTTACACTCTGCTTTCTCCTGATCTCTCGATATCAGATATGTCAATATCATGGACCCCACTACCAGGGCATCAGGACATCGAGATATCAAGCCCCAAGAAACATAAATCCATGCACTATGTTTCAATCTCCCAATATCCAATATGTCGATATCATGGACCCCACTAGAGGGGCACCGAGCCACCAATATATCGATCCCATAGGCCCTCAGAGCTTCAACACAACCATCCTCCTCCATTCTTTCGATATTCAATATGTGATATTCTTGATGTTGTATTCTACATGGATTCATTTCCACATGTACTAGATGATTTTTTATCTGTCATGGTGATAATATGTAATTTTTGTGGTCATGACCTCATCACTTTCTCTGGCTCTTGTTTGTATGCCATGTTGACTCGACACTTGACATGTGGCACTATCTTGGTTTCATACGTGGTTCTGACGTGGCACTGATGTTGCATCTTAGCTATCCTACCAGGTATCGACTCACTAGGTATTGAGCCCCTGAAAATTTGGCATTGTGCATGCACTTCATTCTTCCAGTATCTGATACTCCAATATTGGATGACCGGGGCACTGGGTCACTATAGTATCGTCCCCCCAAGCCCCAACAAGATTTCCCACTATGCTAACACTTTGATCTCCTGATATCTAGTATATTGGGACCCAAAACCAAAAGGTAACTCTTAACATGAGGTTTCATAGCTCATTGTTCGCATTCAAACTATGTGCTTTCACTTTTTCATTATAAACCCTTTCAAGTCAATTTCCCTTGTGCATGTGGGATTTGGATTTTTACATTATTTATTTGATCGGGTCTGTCAGACCATCGGGACCTTTGCTTCTCAAATATTTAGCATATATTCAAGCTTCGTCTTTGCTCTTACATTTCAACAAACTATGATCCCTCAATCACAGAGATTTATCATTGCACATCCTCAATCTCATTCCTCCATTTCGTGGTCATCTTGCTTGTCTTCCATTTTCCATTTCTCCTCGAGCCTACCATTTCATGCATAATCAACTTATTGTTATGGTGTTTTCATTTAGAGTAAACATACATGACTCTTGTAGAAGGTCAATGACACATAGAGATATTCACATTCTTCCCCTGTCTTTGACAACAATGGAATTCATGATTATCAGAATCTTGTCTACCTTAAACATCAATGACAACAATTTGCCAACAAAAATTGGATGGCCTCCTCATAATGTGCACAAGGAATGCTCAAGATAAATATCCAAGGTATGAACAAACCCTCAAGTCAAGAAAGGATGATTCGAAATGAAAGGAATATGCATCTACAAGTCAAATCATCTCCAAAAACACCTACATGGCTATCATAAACCCCACACATGTCGATAGGCCCTCATATCATGTGAACAACACCTCTAAAAGTGATGAAATAAGGAGGGCACTAATGAATCTCCAATATGGAATGTGTAGAGGATGTCCATGTATGCAATAATATCCCAAATGTGCCTCAGAGGATGTGACCAATGCCTTAGAATATGTGTACTATCACAGGAATTGTGAGACTACCTTGAGAGATGTGAAACTGAGTGAACATGTGTAGAATCATCTCTGATAGTAGATGGCCAAAGTGTGATGAATACATAAGAGAGGGATCCATGATTAGGAATAGAATAAGTGTGCTATACATAGTTGTGACAACCTTTACAAAGAGAAACACTTTTACATCATATACAAAGGGGTAAGAGAGACTATGTAGCTCCCCTAAATCATTTGTCCTAGTAGATCCACCTTAATGTGGTTGCATGCCTAATCCAGATCATAAATTACCAACATGATGAAGATTTACCAACATCAAGGGGAATTTGACCGTAGACATAAAAGAAAAATCCTATCTTAAAAGGACACACCATGACCGACCACATGGGGTCTCAAGATACCACATAATCCCCCTACCAATACATAGAAAATTTAATCCTGGTACAATAAAATGCACAAGTGAAAATAAAACCACACTTTTGGCTCTTTATGATACAATAAGGCACATAATTTTCTCATATGATGGTCCACTTCTAGAGAAAACATATAGGGTACAATGAGGTGAATCTAAGGTGTAACATTCCCTTTTCTCTCTTTTATTCTAATTTTCAATTCACTCTCCCTCACACATGCTCTTTTATTTGTTCTTCCATCACTCTCACTCGATGATACATAAATCATAAACACACCTGATCCTATCTTTTTCTACATATAAAAGCATTATTTAGCATGCATGCTCAAATACAATGGCAACACATGATACTTCACACTGGAATATAAATTTGTGTATAGAACTTTTTCTGTATGTGAACACAATGCTTGGGACCTTGTGGATTGTTATGTCTATATCACCCAAAAATGCATCAAATTTGAGAAATGGATAATTCAACATTTTTTGTTACTTCTTAATGATACGTTGTAAGATTGCACTAGAAATGACCTACAAGTAAGATTTTTTTTTCATACATGTAGCTCAAAAGTTTTGTTTTGGTGTATGTCATGAAAGAAGGTCACTGACTCTATAGATTGTGAGCCACACCCTCGCTAACTATCTATCTATGGATTATGTGAAACTTTTCCACATTTTTTCCCATAGAAGAGAACATATGAGTTTTTTAAAGTTCCATTTAGATCAATTTTCCTACCTGGCATATGACTCAATTCATTATGGATTCCCATTTTGGATGGGATTGCTATCAATGCCTCTAAAATTTTATATTTTCACCTTTCACATTTCTTTCACAACCCATTGTAATTTTAGTATTAGAGCCAAAACTATTCCATTCCTTCTTATGAATGCCCTAAACACCAACCCTGAATTGTAAAGGTCAAATATAAAATTGGTGGATAATGATACCATCATTGAGTCTCTATTTTTCTCCACATTCACCCATACAATAGACACTTTGTCTATGCCTCAAGAATATATTGAATTGTAGTGCTCTCTTTTTCTTTAACTTAATTTGACTAATATGATGTTATTATTTGAGTTCATTCTAGTTACAAGAATGACCTGGTTGGTTGACGTATACAATTATGGATGATGTGATCTATACCTTTAATGTAATTTGATGTGATTATTGTTTGATCTGGACATATATATGTTATGGTTTATTCTTTGAAATTCTTTTGATGCTATTGAATATTGAAAATGAACACGTAGTTAAATGATGAAATATATTATGTTATGTGATGTTGCTGATGGTTTCTCAAATGTGATAGGAAGAGCCCTAGGTGCATATGAACTCCATATTGAGTCATGATATGTGCACCTAGGATGGGTTCAAATTATGTATGATTGAAATGTATATGAATTTTCTTATTTTTATTCATTATCATTGGACATTGTTATTTGATATTTTGTCTCTAGATGGGTGTAGAGATAGGGAAACATTTTCAAAATAATATTACACATGTGAAAAGGGTTGTATGATGAGATGCACCATGAGTACCATTAGGGAGAGAAGGTCTAGGTTGTCAATTCCTGCATAATAGCCTCCCTATCATGTAATGGGTTGAAAAAAATATGCTTAATGTTTTTTCCTAAAGGTTACATGTTGTAGTAAGGGTAGGCTATGGATTTAGTCACTTATGAGGTCGTGTAGAGGGGCACACAATAAGGTGTCAATATTTATTCCTTGGTGACCATTAGTCTCTCACTTGTTGTGAATGAGTTGGGTGAGTTAATTCCTAACTATGAAACCATCACCCATCATTGAAAATAATACCTGAAGGGCATGCAGGAACATCACACCCTTGATACATACAATTAGGTAGTACTTGAAGGACATGCAATGGCATGGCACCCTTGGTGTCATATGATTGAAGAGTCATAGAGGTTATGTCTTTGTCTTGGTACTAAATACATGAAAGTTATTAGGTAACTTGGTGTCACCCTCGATACTGAATGGGTTTATGTATAATACCCTTTGGCATATGAATTTTATTTTGGAAATGGAATTCCTTCTTATGCATGCCATAGACACCAACCCTAAATTGTAAATGTCAAATATAAAATGGGTGGATCATGATACCATCATCGAGTCTCTATTTTTCTCCATATTCTCCCTTATGATAGACACTTTTTCTAGGCCTCTAGAATATATTGAATTGTAGTGCCATATTTTTCATTGACTTCATTTGACTGATATGATGTTATTATTTGAGGGAATTTTGGCTACAATATGACCTGGTTGGTTGACATATACAATTATCGATGATGTGATCTATACCTTTAATCTAATTTGATGTGATTATTTCTTGATGTGGACATATAGTTGTTATGGTTTATGCCTTGAAATATTTTGATGGTATTGAATATTGAAAATGAACATGTGGTTAAATGATGTAATATATTATGTTATATGATGCTACTTGTTATCACCATTAAAATTTTATGTGAAATTAAGATTTCAGGACTTAGTGAGGTGCTAAATTGGTTTGGAAGCTCGATAAACCAGGGAAGGGGATAAATATGGAAGGAAGAGGCTAAATTTGGTGGGGGCATTAAGATGATGGGACCCGATACATTTTAGATCACGATCTCTCTAGATCGACGGTTGAGAATCATTTCGGGGGGAGAAGTTGCGTGAAGGATAATTTCAGAAAGCGGGCTGAAATCTAAACCGTAGTTTTCGGTCAAGGCTATGTGGCACCACCGAGAGAATTTCGGGGTGAAAAGAAGGTTTCCCCAAACCACATCCTCATGCCCCTAAAATTTGGAAAAGTATAAAGGGGCATTTTGTTAATTATTTTATTATTTTTTTGAACACTAGATCGTTTGAAACTTGGCGTGACCACCCTCGTTCCACTGCAGCTCAACAGTATGCCAATTTCACTCCTTTTTCATTCATTTCCAGGTATTTTTCGTCGCAACCATGGATCCTATCATAACTTCAGTAACATAGCAAGACCCTGTGGTAAATGAAGAATCCTTAATTGACCAAGATTCATACATCTTTGATACCGAAATCACCGTTCTACCCATCTTTGTGTCTAGAAGCAACCTGTACAACAACGTAGGAAGGTGTATACCATTCCTTGAAGAATTACAGGCCTTCATAGTCATGTATGTTTTTGAAATCGCTTTCCCCTTTCCCAAATTTATATGTTGCTGCATCGAACAATATTCACATAAAGAAAAGGTCGTCGTGAATAAACAAGGATCCGAGGTCATGTGTAAGGTAGAGAGTCTATCAATTCAAGATTCCCTTAGTATACCAGAGTCTTTCTTCACAGTGTCTGAACCTTTCAATGAAGAAAAGCTAATTAGGGTATACAAAGAATGCCCATCAAAAGTATGATATTTGTTTTTACAAACAATTGTCAAACCAGAACATTTTTCAGAGAGTCTGTCTTTGCTAATGAATGTGAGTATAATGGTTGTTTAAGTCCAATGGGTTTGTTCCCTTTTGAGTCAAGTCTTAGGTCTAGATAATGACAAACATGTGGTCAAAGTCATGCTCAATTTCATATTGGTCTTTTTCAAGTTAGAGTCTAGTCAGTCAGTCCGTATTAGTTTTGATCAATTCATAGCTGATAATATCCTTAAACAACTAGTGAATTTTCATTCTCTAAGGCATTTAAGATATTGTACCTATTTGTCGAAGATTTTCCTGGAAACCAATAAGACAAAATTTCCTGAAGCATCATTCATATCAACTGAATGTAAGAGTATTACATTTCTCATCTTCATCAACAAAGTCATGTCTAGGGTTTATAGTTTGATTTTCAACACCAGCCTACCTAGAGTTCTGGATGACATGAGGATATATTTACAACAAAATCTAGAAAACAGAGTGGGGGACTGGGCACTATTCATGGATTCAACAGTAATCTGGGTTTATGGTTGTCATGAATCCCCCAATCTATTTCATATTTTTCTGGAGTCTTTTCCCTTGAATTCATTAGGCAGAGAATTATATATGAGACAAAGAATTTCCTGAAATTGCACAAAGCCTCCAACCTCAAAGTCCCTTTTATCATTCGCCCCTTCATTGTCAAAACTAGATCATGCTTATCTTAGATTCAAGCGAAGCTCAAAGAGTTTGTTTTTTCACAACTACAGGGAATAATATATGATTCACACCAAATCATATCCAAGAGAAGATTGATGAAAAAACATGCCCCTTATGAGCATGAACATGTTGAGGGTTTTGATAATCTTGCAAACCTATAAATTTGTGCTGATATGGAAGCAATCCTGCAGCCAAATCAAACACAACAAAAGGAGGCAACCCTACAACAAAGTCAAACACAAAAAGCTCCTCAGAAAATGATATTCAAAGTCCCCAAGGTAAGTGTTTACAACAAGGGAAGAATTCCAGAGGCCTTGGGCACCAGTGATCAGGAGACTACTCCTAAGAAGATGGTGATTACACAGTCTCCACAAATAGTGAATTTGGAGGAGGAAGAGCCTAGAGAACAAGTAAATCTAGATATGGTGGAAAGTGGCACTAGCATTGTAGAGGTTGAAAAGGAAAGCAAGATCCAAAGTGAAGGCAACTCAAGAACCTTTAGTAGCAATAAAAACTTCTTTGATAAAAAAATATGGGGCAACTTATCAATCTAAAGAAGACTTGGGAAAACATTATGCTGAGAAAGGAAACATGGCTATGGGTGAGATGAGGGATTTAGTCCCTGAATTGGAAAATATTTCTCAGCACAAATATTATCTGTTCACGGTAAGGGATATTGAGAAGAGGACCTTTAATATAACAGTTACATATGAAGACAAATTATCTTATATCAAGATAAGGTATGACAACATCAGTGCTCCAAACAAAGTCAAATTCCATAGGAATACCATTGATATGTTGTATTCCAATTACTTGAGTTTAAACTTGAAGAATTCAAAGTTGTCATCTTATGCAATGAAATTGGAAGGGAAGTTGAGGAAAGAAAAGGCATCCAACAGAGCTTGGAAGAATTGGGTTAAGAGGCTAGACTATGAAGGCCCTCAAGGGGTGATATCCTCATTATATGAAAAGGAAAAATTAATTCAAATATTGAAGAAGAAATTGAAGATGTTCGCACAGAGCATCCACAAATAGCAGAGTTGGTTTCTCTAGAATAGGAAAATGAAACACTTCGTTAAGATTCATTGGACTACAAGGCTAAGGCATTGAAGCTAGAATAAGAAAAGGTGAAGTGGTCACAATATCAGATAGAATTGATAAACAGGGTTGCATTCATACCTCTTGCTGCAGAAGCTGGGTCAAACACTGAAGGACTTGTCCAGGCTATGTTATAAGTTAGCCTAAAATAAGTGGAAATCATATGGCTAAAAGGGAGCATAGAAGCAGGAGATACAAGCAAAGGATGAAAGAATGGCTCAATTTCAAAAGGAGAATCAAGCCTTGTAGGAAAGGATAGATAAGTTGAAGATGAGATTAAGAGACAAAGGCCTGTTACAGGGAGCCAAACATATCATCTGGGACTCTATATCTATTGAAGATGACAAGCTCAGAGTGTATTTAAACTTCATCAATGATAAAGACATCATAACCATCATATCCAGAAGTAGGTGCAATGTTGTGAATGAGACTTTAACAAATAAGCCATTAGAGAGGGCCCAAAATGCCATAAATCTACTCAACTCCATTCCTACTATAGAACTTCAAACTATTGGAGTTAAATACAAAACCACATTGTTTATTTGGGCCATGAGGGTTATTGCTAAACATAACTTGTTGAAATCAGTACAAAACAAGGCAACATAAATGGATCAAAGTGTGCAAGATTTCAAAGATTTGTTTAAGGAATTGTTTATCAAAGGCCTCCCACCATTTTGGGGTGACAAGGGAAAATTGTATGATTAGGAAAAACACAATGCTTGCCTCACTCAGTGCAGAATGGATCACTCCAAGTTTGAAACCCTAGAGGAAAATCTGAAAGGAGAAACCCTAGTTGAACATCTTTTTATGGATTTTGAGATTCTGAATTAGTTCAAAGAAATGAAAATTGGATTCCTAGTCATGACATATGCCTCCTGCATTGGCATGGAGATCTAATCAAAGAAATTATGGATTATGATATCCCTTTTGAATTTTAATTACAGGAGATAGTAAGGTTGGGTAAGACAAAGTGCAGTTTTCTAGGGTCCAGTAAATGATGTCCAGGTGTCATTGAATATGGCATACCACGTGGAAGACCAGAGAAGAGAAAGTGGCGAGGAAAGAAATTGAAGCATCAAAGGAATCGTAATCCATATCATGAAATGTTTTCTTGCCAAATAATTGTAATCAGTTTCAAAAACTGAAAATTCCATTTGTAATCACTCTAATAAATTTTAGGAACTAAAACGTTTCATTTCAATTATTGTAATCAGTTTCAAACCGAAGGAAATCAAATTGTATAAATATTAGGGGTTCCAAATGTATTAGTGTTGGTAGAAGTGCAATGGCACGATTTTAGCTATTCAAAACTTGAATGTAATTTTCTGAAGTTGAATTGAATACACATGCATAAGTCTTGAAGTTTCCATGAAAATATTCTAATTGTGGTGAACTAAGTTTTGTCTCCTTTCTTTGTATGTATTTCCTATATTTCTGATTTCATTTTCACTATCTTCTGTTTAAATTGGATAGTCAAAGGCCTAGAATTCATCTTGTGATGCTCTCGGCTGAAGCAAATTAAATTGTGCTAGTTCTTCCTAACTAATTCAGAATTCATTTATTTAATTCTCTGATGCAGTTGTATGTTTTCTTTTCTTCCTACACTTTGCAAATTTACAAATTATAACTCAGATTTATCGCCTCATTTAGACTTT
>JASDQU010739341.1:154347-164414 GCA_032191745.1 Picea mariana | reverse complement strand
CATTCCCATGAAGCTACTTAATAATAATAAAAGTAATCAGGAGCATAAACAATCAACCATTTAATCCAAATTAATCAAGAAATCAAACAAATCACGTTTTTAACATAGGTTACATCTTTATGCATAAGGATATGATCACAAGGTAGGTTTGTGGAGGAAATAGACAACATATGCACATGTCAGAGGTAAAATTGACCCAGATAGAGGATGATATAGGGTAATAGAGGTGTCAAAATGGAGACTCAACATTTCCCCCATTCTTAAGTCATTGTATGTCCTCATGACAAAATGTCAAAACTAATACTCAAAACTTTGCAAAACTGAACTATCTTCAATCCTGTCTGAACATCATTTATCTAGTTGTAGGATGTTGTAACGAGAAGACTCACTCCTAATATCCTTATTAATCACCCTGGTGTATTGGATCAAACATAGAAATTTTTTGAGTTTAGTAGAGACTTTTTCTTGCGCATCATGTAACCTTAGGTTATATTCTTTCAATTGTGCATCATCTTCCTTAATGTGCCTATCCAAAACTTGATACTATGTAACTTCTTTTTTTAACTTCTCATTCTGTTTTGTCAATTTCCCAACCTTCACTATCAACTATTGTTTGCTCAAGGAATTGACAGGATCAGATATGGTTGTTTTTTTAGTTATGTCCCTTCAGGCTTCCTTTTCCATTCTTAAACCTCTCAAGGTTTATGTTACTAACCCCTTGGTCTCACTGATCGTTGCTCCATAACCAATTTGTTTCTCTATATAAGTCAAAATATCAATAGGCTCCACTGCAAGAGAAGGCACGTGTGGAAATATTATATGTTTATCCATGCTTCTTGTAGTTCTTCATACAGGAAGTGAGGCTTCCTCATATTTGCTGATAGGGGTGGAAGTATCTTCAAACAACTTCCTCTTCTTTGTTTTAGTAGAATATATAGGCATGGGGACCTATTTCTCCTGTACAGATTTGGTTTTCACCTTAGAGGACCAAAGTGTAGGTTCTAGAGTTTGTTCTTGCTGAACATTCCTCGTTTCCACTCTGGAGGACTGAGGTATAGGCTTTAGGATTTGCTTCTTTTGTACCTTCCTCATTTTAAGCTTCCCCTTACTTCCACTTCTCACCTGAGGAGTCTTCTTCAACTCACTAATTGTCTCTTGAGGAAACACAATAGCTGCTTCAGGGGTATTCTCCAACTCATTAACCAATTCTTGAGGGAACTCAATAGTTGCCTTAGGGGAACCATGTGAAACTTCCTTTTGACCTTGTTTATTCCTTTTTCACCTCTCACTTCGTGGAATTTGATTTTTAGAGATCGAGGCTGGACTTGGTTCATTAGATTGGGAGGGCCTCTCCTTCCTGGATGTAGTGGTATCCTCTAGGATTTGTTCTTCTGGCACTTCCTTCTTTTGAAACTTTTTCCTACTCTGAATGTTTAGTTCATGGGCCTTTTCTAACTTCATAACTAGCTCTGGTGATAATTCAATGGTTTCCTCAGGAGAACTATCCGAGTGTTCACCTTTCCAGATTCCTTTCTTTTTTGCCTTTTATTTTTTGGAATGAGGGCTAGACTTGTTTTATAAGATTGAGAGGTCCTCTTTTTATTGGATGCAGTAGGATCCTCTATAACATACTTATCTTTGTCCAATTTATCAGGTTGGGATGAACTAGGTGTAACAACAAATTCTTCACCCCCTAACTTCTTCCCTTTGTTTTTCTTTGTGTTTCTACTAGACCCCTCACTACATGCCTTTGTTTCATGTTCTTCTATAGAATTAGAAACTCCTTCTTGAGGAAAATTTTGTTGAAGGAGTTGTTTCCAACTAATGCCTTGTTTTCTCAATGCATGTACAACCAATAATTTCATTGGGCCATGGTGATGGATACTAGTTTTGAGTTTCTTAGATGTTGTTTTAACTCCTCTCACCATCTTATTTAGGCTCATCCAGAGGAAGTGGGGAAAATCAATTTGTGTCCCTCCTTCAAAATGTGACAAAATTTTTAAATGGTATAGGAAGGTCATGACATACCTCCCTTCGCAAGTGAGAAATATTTGCAAACTAATGAGCATCATCCAATATTCTTCCTTAATGAAACTTCGAGGAATGCCTTTGGTCCAATCAGGATCCTGATGCTCCAGCCTTAGAAATTTCTAACAAAGATTTATGTCGACGATCACCCCCCTTAAAATATTTCCCTCCAGAGGAAGGTAATCCTGTAGCTTCTGTTATGGTGGCCTCCGAAATTGTTAATTTCATCTCCCCAAAATGAACACTCTCTCTATCATATGTCTGAGAAAAAGAAAGAGATACTCCCTCGTGATAGCCTTTGATTTTTTCCAAAAATGGAACCCTACCGACCTGTTCAAATTTATCCCTGCAAGCTTGGTATTCCTGTGTCTCCCTATATAATTGGAACATAGGTTCGTGTTTATCAGCCACCATGCTAGCTTAAAGCAATTCTTAAAGCGTATGAGGCAAAAGAACAAAGAATCAAGGGTTTAGTACTGGAACAAGGAGGCCCATGATGGAGTACCAGAAGGGTATAGAGTATGCAAACGATATGAAGGGACATAACACAATGTAAATGGAGATGGTGTGACAATAAAACCGGTAAATAACGCTCATCTGGATGGCGCAACCATCTAGAGGAGCATTTATAAGTTAAGATTCATATTGCAATGGTCACATCCATGGTAATGATGGCAAGGTAAGATAAGCTGAATTCATGAATAACTTATAGGATCATATGGAGGTTGGCGTCATATCATATTCACGGTAGTGTTGGGAAATGATTACAAGAGATGTGGTCATTGTGACCGAAATTCAAAAGTATGCAATTGTCTGATGTCATCGTGACCAGAACAGAATCATGGTTTCACATGCATTAAGATGTGGCTTAAGTCATTCACACAACACGATGTTGGATCATAGAATTGTGACTTTTCTTCACCATATGAACAAAATTTTTGACCATAGTGTTTGAGAATGAAATTCGTCCTGTTATAGGTATAATTACCTCATACTCTCAACATTCTGAGTGCATATGAATGATTTTTATACGAGGACTTGCAAAATTTCATGGTAGGGAGCGTGCAATAATTGAGGAAAGGAGGATGCATGAGAGTAACCACATGTTTAATACATAATTAGTCTATTTATTTAATAAATGGGGAAAAATAGTGAGCTTATACCTCTTATTACTTGAAGCATTTATACCGAGCAGAAAAACTTCGAGTATAGGATAAGGGTTACCAAAAATTCATCACTAGTACCAGATCACACCTTAGTACCAGACCACTGCAGAGATTTGTTGTAGTACCGAACCACCACAAAGAGTTGTTGTAGTACCGGCCCAACACATACCTTCTCCTTTAGTACCGAATGAACACATGGGTGAATTTGTTGTAGTACTGGATCAACGCAGAGTTTTTCCCAGTGCCGAATGAACACATGGGTGAATTTATTGTAGTACCAGAACATCATAGGTCTTCTCCCACAGTACCAGATGAGCACAGAGGAGAACATTGTTTGCAGTACCAAAATATCACAGAGATGTTATCAAGTACCGGATCACCACACAATTGTATTTCAGTACTCAATGAGAATTGAATAAGGTACCTGGTGATGTATTCTGTAGACTGGAGCTTTGTAGGCTTCATTTTGTAGTATTGTTGGCATTTCCTGCTGTTATGGAAGAGAACAGGTGATTTGATTCTACTGAAAGGCCATGTAGGTAAAATAGATAACAACACTTGGTACATAAACTCTGAATTTGCAGCGAAAATGTCAGAAAATAAGACAAAAGAATTCAATGACTGGGCCCCAATATCTGTAACAAGAAGGTCCTCTGTAGCTAGAAAACCTCATGTTGAGATTCAAAATCCTCCTCTTTTTGGAACCAAGTTGATCACTGTTACTGTTTCCACTTCCTTTTTATTATAAAAAATAATCCTAACTACTATTATTCTGTGGATTTTTCTCGAGCCCATATTAGTTAATGATCGTTAGTGTTTTCATTTTTAAGGAGTCTGAAAAACTTAAAGAAAACTCCATCTACTATATCATGGATTTTTCTCGAGCCCAGGCTAGTTCCTACTCGTCGGTGTTTTAAATTTTTAGGAGTCTGGAAAACTTAAAGAAAACTTCATCTATTGTCCCCCTTTTCCAAAAATGATCTACCAGGGTTGGACAAAGGGTAGACCTACACCTGGAAGATATCCTCTTGATTCATTTATCTACATGAGAACACAATCAACTTTTTGTTTTTATCAGTATCAACAAAATTTCTATCTAATGACACGCCTATTTATAGATATGTACAGAGCCAAATTAATTCACACAACAAATTTACTGTGTTGGATCAGCAAGAGGAGAAATCTCCTTTCTTACCGGTTACATTTCAAAATTTTGAAGAACATGTCTGATAAAATCCTCTTTGGATAGAGGCTTATGATAAACCTTAAATCAATGTCCATTCACGATAAAGGAGGTATGATTCTCATCAATACTCTTTATCTTAACTGAACCATTGTTGTAAATTGTATCAACTTCATAGGGTCCCAACCATCTACTAGATAATTTACCTTTAAAATTCTTGAACCTACTATCATATAGTAGGGCCCAATCACCTGACTAAAAAGACTTCTTTTGGTAGTACTTATCATCCCATTTAGTCCTTTGTTATTGTATAAGGGTAGTCCTTTGAAGAACATCTTGTTTGATCTCATCAAGCTCATTCAACTGTAATAGCCTCTGTTTTTGAGCTTCATCCAAATCCATTCTTAGTTGCATGGCAATCCTGAAGTTTTTCACTTGAAATTATATGGGAAGCAACACCTGCTTCCCATATACCAACTCATAAGGTGTATGGCCTGTTGTTTTTCTACAAGTTGTTCTATAGGCCCATAAGGGTTTAGGAAACTTATCAACCCAGTCTTTATGACGTAGCTGAACAATCTTGGTAAGAATAGCTTCTATCACCTTGTTAGTTGATTCCACCTTCCCATTTGCTTGAGGTTGATAAGGTGAAGATTTTATATGTTTAATTTTATACTGTTCAGTAAGATCTTTGATCAAGTTGGAGGTGAATTGGGTTCCTTGGTCAGTTACTATTTCTCGAGGCACACCAAAGCGAGTAAATGTTTATTCAAAAAGAAAATCTACAATAGATTGTTCATTAGCAGAATATAAAGCTTTGGCTTCCACCCATTTGGTCACATAATCTGTGTAGACCAAGATGTACTTCTTCCTTTGATACATGGGGTTAATAGTTCCTACAAAATGCAAAGCCCATTTCTCAAAATGTTCAATTACTACCTGAGGTTGGAGGGGCATCTCATCAACTGCAATAGGTTTTCCCATCCTATGACAATCATCGCAGTTGACCACATACTTCTTTTCATCCTTGAAAATAGTTAGCCAATAATAGCCAGATTGTAATATATTGTATATTGTTCTTTTATCAAAACAATGGCCTCCACATGGACCATCATGATAGACTTTGAATATGTCGTGCATTTCATCCTCCCGGACACACCTTCTGATCACCAAATCAGTCCCAGTTCGGTATAAACAATCATCATGCCACATGTAATTGACACTTAGCTGGATAATTCTCTGTTTTTTTCGAGACGACATATTCTGAGGTAGATTTCATGTTACAATATAGTTTGATACATCTACATACCAAGGAATGTAAGTAGAAATATCAAATAGATTCTCATTTGGAAAATTTTCATCTACTGGTGTATTATCACCTGTATGAATGAGTATAGACAAGAAATCAGCAACCAAATTATCTCTTCGAGGCCTATCAATGATGGTGATATTGAATTCTTGCAGTAATAACAACCATCTAGTTACTCTAGCATTTGTAACATGTTTGTTCATCAAAAATCTGATAGTTGAGTGTTATGTATGTACAAAACCTTCATACCCTGTTATGTAGTGTCTGAACTTATTAATGGCATGTACTACTGACAATAATTCTTTTTCACTGACAATGTAATTTACTTTAGTAGGTGAAAGGTTTTTGCTGACGAAGTATATAGCATATGGAATCTGTCCTTCCCTTTGTCCTAAAACAACCCCCAAAGTTGTATCTGAGGCATCCATGCAGATATGAAAAGGAAGAGACCAGGGGCACTTGAAAGATTTGTTTTTAAAATTTCAAAAGAGATCTGACATTGTTCATTCCAACAAAATTTAGCCTCTTTTGCTAACAATTTGAATTGTGGGGCAGCTAGATTTGTAAAATTCTGAATGAACCTCCTATAGTAACCGACATGCCCTAAAAATATTCTGACTTCTTTCTATGAGCTAGGGATTTTGATTTGAGAAATGATGTCAATCTTGGCAGGGTCTACCCTTATTCCAGTACTGGAGATGTGATGTCCTAAAACAATTCCTTCAGTGAGCATGATTCTATATTTTTCATGAATGAGGGAAAGGTTGGTTTCTTTACACCTAACCAAACTTTCTCCAAATTGTCCAATGCTTGCTGGAAATCACCCCCATATACTTTGAATTCATCCATGTAGACTTGTACACAATCATGGGTCAAATCAGAGAAAATGGCCAGGACAACCTTTTGAAAGGTAGCAGGGGCATTACACAAACCAAAAGGAATAACCCTATAAGAATAGGTACCCCATGGGAAAGTAAATGTGGTTTTGTCCTGATCATCTGCTAAAATTTGGATCTGATTGTAACAACTAAACCCATCCAAGAAAGAAAAATATCTCTTCCCAAACAAAGTGTCCAAGACCAGATCTATGAAAGGAAAAATAAAGTAATCCATGTAGGTAGCCTTGTTTGATTCTCAAAAATCCACACAAATCCTCCATTTACCATTTTTCTTAGGGACAATAACTAATGGGGATACCCACTTGCTATCTGATATAGGGTAGATAAAATTGGCATGCAAGAGTTTTTTGGAGTTCTTTCACTGTGTCTTTTAAGGATGGATTCATTCTTCTTTAGGGTTTCCTAACATGTCTGATTTGGTCATTAGTGTAAATATGATGCATACAAGTGTCTGGGTAAATCCATTTCATGTTGGAGTAATCCCATGCAAAAGCACCATATTTCCCTTGAATCATTTGAATCAATTTTTGTTGTTGATTTGTTTCTAAACTAATATTGATATACAAATATTTACCAGCATTGATTTCAACAACCTAGACATCTAATTCTTTCCCTTCATCTACTTATGAAATGGTGGCTACTGTAGAGGTGGAGGGGTGCTAGATTTTCTGGAATTTAGAGCTGAATATATGTGTAAATTTAGGAAAAGATTGAGGGTATTTAATGCATTCTGTATCATCCAAAAACATGCTTAAAATATGTTCTTCAGTTTTCTCTTGAACTCCTTTTACTTGTTTGAGTGTTAACAAGGGATGAGTATAGTCCTCCTCCCCATAGGGATTCTCCAACCAGAGAGGAACTTTAGTGGTTGGCGGGGCATGAGGAAAGAGAATAAGTTTTTGACTTTGGGTGCCATTGGAAATTGTCATCTCTCCAGATCGACAACTAATAAATGCATCAACAGTGGCCAACCAAGGTTGGCCAAGCACTACTGGATGTCCTAGTTTGGAGGATTTGGTATGAATCACTAAGAAATCCATAGGGTATTCCCAAGAGGCCAAAGTGACTGTTACATCATCTAGAATTCATGCTAGGCTAATGACTGATTTGTCTGCTAATTTCAGCAAAGTCTGTGTTGGTCTTAGGTTATTTAGTTGCAGCATTTTCATGGTGTCAACCGACATAACATTTATTGTTGCTCCTAGATCAATAAGTGTGTTTTGAAAAGAAATGTCATTAATCTCTATGGTCACCACTGGATTTCCTAGATCATTATATTTAGATGGCATTTATGATATAAATTTTGATAATTGTCCAACCACCTATATAACAGGAGGCTCCTTCCTCTTCTTCCATGGATTTTTAATGCAAATATCCCTTACAATATTAGCATAAAATAGGTATGTACTTGATGGCCTGAAGTAGGGGAATATTTACACATATGTTTCTAAGTTCAGTCTCTAGATTATGTCCTAGAGGTACCTCAGATTTCTCCACAAGTAACCTTTCTGGATAAGGGGGAGGATTAGTTTTTTGAGGTATTTCTGCTGGGTGAGAAGTGTGAGGAGGAATTTCCTGTTGTACAAGGGTGTCTCTTTCTTCATCTGATTGGTTATCCATTTGTTCTTCTTCTTGAACTGATTGATTATCTACTTGTTCTTCTTCTTGAACTACTTGATTATCTACTTGTTCTTCTTCTTAAATAACCATAGTAGGATTTGGTTTATTAAAAACCCTCTCTGATCTTAATTCAATTCCATTAAATGAAGCATGATTTATCACATAAGTGGGGAAGGTTTGTACTTAAAGATTTTGTACAGGCTGTGTAGGTCTATTATTTGGATTAGGAATGGGTTGTGCAGGAATAGGGGCATGTCGAGGAGGGTTTGGGATAGGTGCATCTTGCATTTTTTGTCGTAGATTTGGGTTCATAGGCAATGCAAGTTGTTGTTGCAGCTTTGGAGGTGGAGGAAGAGCAGAGGGATTAAATCCCAGTAGAAACTAAGATATATTGGAAGGGTATTGTGGGTAGGTGGGAAAGGTTGCTCGCTGAAAGGTAACATTCCCATATCCAGGCCCCCTCCATCCTTGTTTCCAAGGCTGGATTTGTGGTTTTTGAGGTGACCATTGAGGGTAAGACATTGGAGGTACCCATTTCTATTGTGAATATTGTGTGGTAGGATCTACAGACATATTAGGATTTTGTTGTCTCCATGCCCTCTTGGGGGGATATGATGTTTCCTGAGGTTCTCCCCCTCCCTTGAAAATGGATTTTATTCTGGGTAAAGAAGGGCACTCATTGGTAGGGTGATATTTTGTATAGAGGCCACATATTTAGACAAGATTAATAGGAAATTCCTTTTCAGCATGCCTTTTCCTACACTGAGGACAAAAAATTGCCAAAGTAGCATTTTCTTCTTGTTGTTTTCTTTTAATTTTAATGGTATCAAGTTGGGAGCTGATGGTGTTGAGGATGTCTGTTTTGAATTTTTCTAGTAGATTCCCCAATTCTATCCTAGTAACACCTCCCGGTGTGGGTTTAGTAATTCTATTTATAGGATCCATTACACTTTTTCCTGTTTTGGCTTGGTTGTGGGAGTACCTTTTACAATACTCTATAATGTCTACAAACAACTTATGATACACAACTCTAGAACTCATGAGATTTAGTACCTCAATATTGTCATATATTACATCTTTTAGGAAAATGGTCCTAACTGTGGTTGTGTCTAAGGAAAATTGTTTTGTCTTTTGGTAGTTCTATAGGAACCTTTCTAGGTAATCTTCCAAAATTTCCTCCTCAGACTGCTGCATTTTAAATATGTCATTCCTAGCATCCCTAGGTCTACAGTAATATTGATATTTTTGGAGGAAAGTCTCCTTCATGCCATCCCAAGATAATATAGTGTGTTCTCCTAGGTTCATAAACCACCTTAATGCCGAGTCTTTTAGTGTGGCTAGAAAGCATTTTAGTTTTTGTGCATTATCAGTGTAATTATAACTCCTAAATAGTATATCAAATTCAAACAAAAATGAATCAGGATCTTCTGTTGACATACCATGGAAGTGAGGTAGTGAGGACAAGTGGAATATTCTTCATAGCAATGTCTCTGACGATGTCTAATATTGGGAATCCAAATGTCTTTGTTTCTTTGTTTTCATTTCCCTCTTCTTCTGCCATATCTCCAAATAGCACGTTGTAGGGTGTTGGTGATGTCTCCCCACTAAGTGATGGTTCAACTACTGGGTTGTTTGGTATATCCAAATGTTCCAATACCTTGTGTGTTTCCCCAATAGCATATGCAACTTCTTCTATCACTACCTCTGTCTCTTTTCCAACTCCTCCTTCTGATTTGGTCATGAGTGCTTCCCTTCTTGCTTGTTGTATTGTGTTTTCAATTTGAACAGTGGCTTTAGGTTTGGTTCCTTTGGTTGTTGTTTCAATTGCTTCCTTTGAAATTTCTCCTCTGAGAATTGTTCCT
>JASDQU010739341.1:137989-154293 GCA_032191745.1 Picea mariana | reverse complement strand
TCTTGTTGTTTGTTTTTTCTAATTTTTTTGAAATTTTGGAGGAAATAAATCTACCTTTAATATCCCTATGTCTACTCATTAAAAGAAGAAACTCTAATACTAATGAATGTTTTTTTTTTAACTACCAAAGGTAAGAGGACAATCTGACTTTAGAGCAACCTCACCAAACTAGATGCATAGGTTCTTATCTCTCGTATTACCATCTTTTCTCTACCCTCAGGTTGTCCTTAAATCCAACCCAAACTCATCAAACCAATCAAACTCAAAATGCTACATATTACTGTTTACAAATCCCCGACAACGATGCCAAAATGTTGGTGTATATATATACTTAGTATATTGCACTCATTTATATGTCAATCCGAGATTCACAATCAAAAGCGTTGTTACACTATATGTGCCGAAAACAAGTAACCTATCTATGTCTGTTGTATCTAACTCAATCAGGAAATAATTAATAACATAACACTATGCTTTTGGAATATCTGAATACTTCACACAACTTCAAATTTAGAAGATAAAGCTTATAGTAAAACTCTCAAACAATCACTCAATTAAAAAGGTTCTTTCTTAGATAACAAGTCTTTTCATTATAGGCTCATGAAATGAAGAGATGAACTGAGACCTTGCTTCCTGTAGCAATTGAAATAGAAATTAACAATTCACTTTATTTACTCTTAGAAAGAAACCAATTATAACCTAATCAATTCCAATCAAAACTTCTTTAATACAAGAGACAATCAATATGATCAAAATACTTCATTGCATAGAGCATGAAGGTGAGAGATGAAGTCTTATTGTTCCTGTACCTACTAAGGACAACACAATCATAAATTCAAAACAATAACAATTGATTATTTAAAAATCCCAAGCATATATCAAGCTTTTTTTAACTAATTGCCACTCTGCAGAAATGGAAATAGAATTATCTACTATGCTTAATGCATAATTGTTCATTCACACTGGTCCAAAATCAAATCTATTTAGAAATCTGTATTGTACTTAGAAACATTTGTGCACTTAGAGTCATTTGCAACACACAACTATTATATTTTCACACTCACACAATTAACTTATGACACACAGAGACATATACAGGGAGGCTTACCTTGGTTGGGGTGGTGGGCCCTTGCTGAACCAAAAGGGTACCTCTAAATAAAGTATAGACTAAAACACTTTACTCATACCCATGAATTGCACAAACTAGCATTTGTATTCCTTCAATTGATCAAATGAATCAGTAGTTCAACATTTCATTTCCCAACATAACAGTGTATATCATTCTCTACTTACTATCTATCATCTACACAACATCCCTTTTAAAGAAGGTCAGCCATTATAATCAAGGTCTAATAATAATTATCAAATGTTTACAAAATATTACAATTGGTGAATCATATCGTATCTCAAGGAATGGACTTCATCCTCATGACATGAAGTGCATGAGTGATGAAGTCTATAATGATCTCCAAACTATCTAAGGATACTTCCATCCAACTAATTTCTTGGAATCATCACCAGGATACTCATTCAAAATGTTAATCATGTAGACAGGGGTTTAGTACCAGAATAGCACAGTAATAGATCTGGGTACCGGATCAATGCAACAATGGTACCCGAATAGGTGCAGAGTTGGTACATGATCAACGTAAAGGTGGTACCGTATCAACGTAGTGTTGGTACCAGATCACTGTAGTGTTGGTACCGAATCAGGCAGAGTACCAGATCAGGCAGAGTACTGGAATAGATCCATTTTTTTGTTGCAGTACCGAACCAGTGGAAGTACCAAATGAGGCGATGCCTTGTCATGAAGTTGCTTAATAATAATCAAAGTAATTAGGAGCATAAACAATCAGCCATTTAATCAAAATTAATCAAGAAATAAAAAAAAACATTTTTTTAACATAGTTTACCTCTTTATGCATAAGGATAAGGTCACAAGGTAGGTTTGTGGAGGAAATAGAAAACACATGCACATGTCAGAGGTAAAATTGACCCAGATAAAGGATAATATAGGATAATAGAGGTTTCAAAATGGAGACTCAACAACTAACATGCTCAAGAAAGGAAGTGAGATAAAGTGGACCCCTAAAGCCATAAAATATTTTGAATATATTAAAGTGGCATTAACCAAATCCCCAGTGCTGGACAATCCCAATTTTGAAAAAGACTTTATATTGTTTTATTTTTCCTCAGAGCACACCATTGTTGGCATTTTATTACAAAGGGGTGAACATAATTTTGAGAATCCTATAGCATACTATAGCAGGACATTGAGGGATTCCCCATTAAAGTATGATATTATGGGAAAACAAGCATATTCACTGGTCAAGGCCCTGAAGGAGTTTGGAATTTATATCTTCCATTCTCATACCATTGCTTATGTACCCAATAGTTCTGTGAAGGACATTTTAACTCAGCCTGATCCTGAGGGAAGAAGGGGCAAGCAGATAGTTGTGTTGTTGGAGTATTACCTTGAGATCAAACCTACCAAGTTGATCAAGGGGCATGGACTTGCAAAGTTGATGGAACAAACAAATTGTGAGATCTTGGGAATTAATTTCATTGCTGATTTGTTAGAAGATTAAAAAGAATAAAATGCCCCTCATGTATCGCAAAAATTCCTTGACTCCCCATGGTATGCTGACATTATTTATGTGTTGATAAATTTGCAGGCTCCTCCTGAATTGAGCAAAACCAAGGACAGGTTTTTAAAGCTAAAATAAACAAAGTTTTGTATTGTAAATCAATATCTGTATTGGAAGGATCCAGGAGGGATCTTGTTGATTTGTTTGATGTAGGGAGAAGTAGAAAAGATCATCAGAGAGTTTCATAAAGGTGAGTGTGGAGGGAACAATTATTGGAATACTATTGTGCACAATATATTGAGGGCTGGTTTCTATTGGCCTAGAATTTTTTCTAATGTTTACAAAGAAGCCTCAAGCTATCATGAATGCCAAATTTTTTATGGACAGAAAAAATTGCAACCTTTTCCCCTAAAGCCTATCTCTGTTGAGACACCTTTTAGACAATGGGGCCTTGATTTCATAGGATAAATTCATCCACAGTCCTCATCTCAGCATAAATGGATACTAACAACGACATGTTATTTCACCAAGTGGATTGAAGTAGTCCCTACCAAGCAAGCCACATATAGTGTTATCATTCAATTTTTGGAGAACAATATTTTGTCTAGGTTTTGTTGTCCAATAAAAATCATTACAGACAATGCAACAACATTTAAGTTTAAAAAGATGGAAAATTTTTGCAGTGATTACAATATAACTCTTGGACATTCCACATCTTATTACCCTCAAGGTAATCCGTTGGTTGAATCATCCAATAAAATCTTAACCAGAATTATCAAAAAATTGTTGCAAGATAACAAAAAGGCTTGGCACAAGAAGCTTATCCATGCATTGTGGGCTGAAAAGATCAATACTAAAAGGTCTATTTCCACTTCACCCTTTCATATTGTGTATGGAACATAGGTGATCTTTCCTACTTCATTAGGATTGCCAGTGATGAAATTGTTATAGGAGCAAGGTGATGAACCAGATGCCACTCAGAGGAGGACAAATGAACTAATCAATGTCCAACAAACAAGGGAGAAAGCCTTCAACAACTCTCAATTAAAACAAGACAAAATTAGAAAGGATTTTTACAGGCATACTAAGGAAGATCATTTCAAATAGGGGATTTGGTGTTGAAATGGGATGCCAGGAATGAAGACAGAGGAAAACATGGGAAATTTGACCATCTGTGGCTGGGACCTTTTAAAATTGTGGCATACCATGGAAATAATGCTTATGTGCTACAGGAACACAATGGAGATCTCGTTGGTGGAGGACTTGTGAATGGCATGTTTCTTAAGCATTATCTCGCTTAAAGAAATTTTCACCCTTTCCATTCATTGTATATAACCATTTTTGTTTTTTAGTTGAAGCAATCGAAATCAAATCAACAGAAATTGAAGCCTGAAGCAAAGGCCCTAAGTTATGCTGAGTATAATTTGAGTTTTGGGAATAATATGTTGATAGATTTAGTTGCAAGAGTAAAATAAATGCCAATGGGTAGACACTTGGTCTATCATTCTTTTCTACCTCGCTGGGAGGATAGCATCCCCAGTTGGAGCCCATGTTATCACCATTAAAATTTTATGTGAAATTGAGATTTCAGGACATAGCGAGGTGCTAAATTGGTTTGGAATCTCGATAAACCAGGGAAGGGGGTGCTAAGATGATGGGACCTGATATGTGCAGATCGTGATCTCTCCATATTGATGGCCAAGAATCATTTCAGGGGGAGAAGATGTGTGGAGGATAATTTCAGAAAGTGGGCCAAAATATAAACCGTGGTTTTCGGTCGGGGCTACATGGCGCCACCAAGAGAATTTTGGGGTGAAAATCGGGTTTCCCCAAACCACTTCCTCACGCCCCCGAAATTTGGAAAAGTATAAAGGGGCATTTTTTTGGTTATTTTATTATTTTTCGAACACTGGATCATTTGAAACTTGACGTGACCACCCTTGTTCCACTGCATCTCAACAGTACACAAATTGCACACCTTTTCCGCTCATTTCCAGGTATTTTTCATCTCATCCATGGATCCTATCATAACTTCAGTAACATAACAAGATCCTGTGGTGAATGAAGAAGCCCTAATTGACTGAGATTCAGACATATTTGATATCAAAATCACCATTTCATCCATCTTTGTGTCCAGAAGCAACCTGTCTGACAATGTAGGTAGGCGTATGCCATTCCTTGAAGCAGTCCAAGCCTCCATAGTCCCGTATGCTGTTGAAATCGCTTTCCCCTTTCCCAAATTTATAGGTTGGTGTGTCGAACAGTATTCACATGAAGAAAATGTCATCGTGAATAAACAAGGATCTGAGGTCATGTGTATGGTAGAGAGTCTGTCAATTCGAGATGCCCTCAGTATACCAGAGTCTTTATCCTCATTGTCTGAACCTTTCAATGAAGAAAATCTAATTAGGGTATACATAGAATGTCCATCAGAAGTCCGAGATTTGTTTTTACGAACAATTTTCAAACCAAAACATTTTTCAGAGAGTCTATCTTTGCTAATGAATGTGAGTATAATGGTTATTGAAGTCCAATGGGTCTGTTCTCTTTTAAGTCAAGTCTTAAGTCTAGATAATGAAAAACATGTGGTCGAAGTCATGCTTGATTTCCTATTGGTATTTTTCAAGTCAGAGTCTGTTCAGTCAGTCAGTATCAGTTTTGATCAATTCATAGCTGGTAATATCCATAAAAAAATAGTGAATTTTCGCTCTCTAAGGCATTTCAGATAATACACCTATTTGCTGAATATTTTCTTGGAAACCAATAAGAGAGAATTTCCTGAAGCAACATTCATATCAATTGAAAGTAAGAGGATTACATTGCTCATATTCATCAACAAAGTCATGTCCAGGGTTTACAGTTTGATTTTCAACACCAACCTACCTAGAGTTATGGATGGCATGAGGAGTTATCTACAACCAAATACAAAAAACAGAGTGGGGGACTGGGTACTATTCAAGCATTCAACAATAATCTGGGTTTATGGTTGTCATGAATCCCCCTATCTATTTTCTATTTTTATGACCCCCAGAGTCTTTGCTCTTGAATTCATCAAGAAGAGAATTATATATGAGACAAAGCATTTCCTGAAATTGCACAAAGCCTCCAACCTCAAATTCCCTTTTATCATTGGCCCCTTCATTGTCATAACTAGATCATGCTTATCTCAGATTCAAGTGAAGCTCAAAGAGTTTGGTTTTGCACAACTACAGGGAAGAAGATATGATCCACACCAAATCATATCCAAGAGAATATTGATGAATAAACATGCCCCTTATGGGAATGAACATGTTGAGGGTTTTGATAAGCTGGAAAACCTAGAAGTCTGTGCTGATATGGAAGAAATCATGCAACCAACTCAAACACAACAAGTGGAGGAAACCCTGCAACAGATTCAAACACAACAAGCTCCTCAGAAATTGATATTCAAAGTCCCCAAGGTAAGTGTTTACAACAAGAGAAGTAGTTCATAGGCCTTGGGCACCAATGATCAATATAATGCTCCTAAGAATATGAATATTACACAGTCTCCAAAGATAGTGAATTTGGAGGAGAAAGAGCCCATAGAACAAGTAAATCTAGATATGGTGGAAAGTGGCACTAGCACTGTAGAGGTTGAAAAGGAAAGAAAGCTCCAAAGTGAAGCCATCTCAAGAACCTTTAGCAGCAAGAAACACATATTTGATAAAAAAAATTGGGGAAGCTTGTCAATCTAAAGAAGACTTGGAAAAACATTATGCTGAGAAAGGAAACATGGCTATGGGTGAGATGAGGGATTTAGTCCCTGAACTAGAAAAGATTTCTTAGCACAAATATTCTCTGTTCACAGTAAGGGATGTTGAGAAGAGGACCTTTAATAAAGTAGTTGCATATGAAGACAAAGTATCTGAGATCAAGATAAGGTATGAAAACAACAGTGCTCCAGACAAAGTCAAATTCCATAGGAATACCAGTGATATGTTGTATTCTGATTACCTAAGTTTAAGATTGAAGAATTCAAAGCTGTCATCTTTTCCAATGAAATTGGAAGGGAAGTTGAGGCAAGAAAAGGCATCCAATGGAGCTTGGAAGACTCAGTTCAAGAGGATAGAATCTTAAGGCCCTAAAGGGGTGAAATCCTCATTGGATGAAAAGGACAAATTAATTCAAATCTTGAAGAATAAATTGAATATGTCTTCCACAAAGAATCCACAAAAAACAGATTTGGTTGCTATAGAACAGGAAAATGAAACACTTTTTCAAGAGTCATTGGACTACAAGGCTAAGGAATTGAGACTAGAAGAAGAAAAGGTGAAGTGGTCACAAGATCAAACAAAATTGATAAACAGGTTTGTAGTCATACCTCCTACTGCAGAAGTTGGGTCAAACACTAAAGGAATTGTCCAGGCTATGTCACAAGTTAGCGTGAAAGAAGGGGAAATCAAAGGGATAAAAGGGAGCATAGAGAAATTGAAGTAAGATATACAAGCAAAGGATGAAAGAATGACTCAATTTCAAAAGGAGAATCAAGCCTTGTAGGAAAGGATAGATAAGTTGAATATGATATTAAGAGGAAAAGGCATGTTGCAAGGAGCCAAACATATCATCTGGGACTCTATAGTTACTGAATTTGCCATGTTCAGAGTGTATTTAAACTCCATCAATGATAAATGAAACATAGCCATCACAACTAGAATCAAGTGCACTATTGTGAATGAGACGTTAGCAAAGAATCCATCAGAATGGGCCCAAAATGCCATAAATCTACTCAACTCAATTCCTATTGCATAACTTCAAACTATTGGAGTTAAAAACAGAACTAGATTGATTATTTGGGCTAGAAGGGTTATTGCTAAACATAACCTGTTGAAATCAGTACAGACCAAGGAAACACAAATGGAGAAAAGTGTGCAAGAGTTCAAAGATTTGTTTAAGGAATTGTTTATCAAAGGCCTCCCACCATTTTGGGATGGCAAGGGAAAATTGTATGATCAGGAAGAATACAATTCTCGCCTCACTCAGTGCAGAATGGATCACTCCATGTTTGAAACCTTGGAGGAAAATATGAAAGGAGCAACCCTGGTTGAACATCTTATTACAGATTTTGAAATTCTGAATCAGTTCAAAGAAGTGAAAATTGGACTACCAGTCATGACATATGCCTCCTGCATTGACCTTGAGATCCTGATCAAAGAAATTATGGATTATGATATCCCTTCTGACTTGCAATGGAAGGAGATAGTACGGTTGGGTAAGACAAAGTGCATTTTTCCAAGGTCCAGTAAATGATGTCCAGGTGTCACTGAAGATGGCAGACCACGTGGAAGACCAAAGCAGAGCAAGTGGTGAGGAAAGAAACTGAAGCGTTAAAGGAATCATAAGCCAGATCTTGAAACATTTTCTTTCCAAATTATTGTAATTGGTTTCAAAAACTGAAACTGTCATTTGTAATCATTGTAATCAATTTTAGGAACTGAAACGTTTCATTTCAATTATTGAAATTGGTTTCAAACCGAAGGAACTCAAATTGTATAAATATTAGGGGTTCCAAATGTATTAGTGTTGGCAGAAGTGCAAGGGCATGATTTTAGTTATTCAGAACTTGAATGTAATTTTCTGAAGCTGAATTGAATACACATGCAAAAGTCTTGAAGTTTCCATGAAAATATTCTAATCATGGTGAACTAGGTTTTCTCTCCTTTCTTTGTATGTATTTCCTGTATTTCTGATTTCATTTTCACTGTCTTTTGTTTAAATTGGATAGTCAAAGGCCCAGAATTCATCTTGTGATGCTCTCGGCTAAATCAATTGAAACTGTGTTAAGTTCTTCCTAACTAATTTAGAATTCATTTATTTAATACTCTGATGCATTTATATGTTTTATTTTCTTCTTACACTCTGTAAATTTACAAATTATAACTCAGATTTATCACCTCATTTAGCCTTTATCCTATGGATATTTCTACAGACCAGTCAGTGCTTCCATTCATTTTCATATGTTTGACTTCATAGACATAAGTGTCCCTCCCCTTCCTTGCCATCAAAATTAAAAAAAAAAACCCAAACAACAAAACCTATCCATTGATTGTCAAAGAAATATGAAGTGACAGGAGAGAGCCCTCTCTGAGTTGAGAAGGCTAGTACCTAGCTCTAAAATTGGTTTGTAGGTTACCTTTGTCATTTTTTTTATCAGCTGAACAAATTTACAGAGTGCTAACACTACTGATGGTTTTCCAAATGTGATATGAATAACCATAGGTGTGTATGGGCTCTGGATTGAGTCAAGATATGTGGACCCAGGATGGGGTTCATATCATGTATGATTGACATGTATATGACGTGTCTTATTGTTTATTTATGATCAATGGACATTTCTAATTGATATGTTGTCTCTAGATGGGTGTAGATATAGGGAAGCATTTTCCAAATAATCTTACACATGGGAAAAGGGTTGTATCATGAACATGAGTACCATTAGGGAGAGGATGTCTAGGTTGACTATTTCTACCTACTAGCCTCCCTATTGTGTATTGGGTTGAAAAAAGTATTCTTTAATGTTTTTCCCCAGAGGTTACACATTGTAGTAAGGGTATGATGTGGATTTAGTCACTTATGAGGTCCTACAAAGGGGCACACAATAAGGTGTCAATATTTATTCCTTAATGACCATTAGTCTCTTACTAATGGTAAATGAGTTGGGTGAGTTAAGTCCAAACCATGACACCATTTCCCATCATTGAAAATGATATTTGAAGGGCATGTAGGAACATGACACTCTTGGTACATACAGGTAGGTAGTACTTGCAGGACATGTAAGGGAATGGAATCCTTGGTGTCATGTTCTTGAAGAATCATAGAGATTATGCCTATATCTTGGTATTGAATAATTGAAAGCTGTTAGGTAACTTGGTATCATCCTCGTTATTGAAATTGAATGGGTTTATGTGTAAGATCATTTTGCATATAAATTTTATTTTAGCATGGGAAATAGAATGAATATCACGAGTGGTTTGATTGATCACATATACTTATGCACATGTTTGGTAAAAGGGAAATATAATGTATTTTATATTTGGAAATGAAAATGCGTGAAAAACTCACTGAGTTAAATGGAAAGAAAAACAATTTTATTAAATACAAAATAGTATTTTGTGTGCACCCAGTCAATGACGAAAAAGAAAAGGGACCTAGGGAACATCTATAAGTAAAACTAAGAGAAGAGGTTGGGATATGATGAATAATCTCTATTTTTAATTTTAGATAAAGAATTACTTGTGCATGGAGTGACACAGGTGGGTGAATAATATGCATTTAGTAATTAAAATAATTATTATTTTGCATGAGATGGACATATAGCATGAGCCTCAAAGGATATATAATAAAGGATGATTGGGCTTGAGAGATCACATTTTTTCACCCTAACGTTGGATGGATATCATAATGCTAAAAAAAATCTTGGAAATCTAATGTTGAGTTTGGTCTCAATATTCTGTATGTACTTGGGATGTGGGGAATTCATATGCTCTAGAGGAACCACACAATTTCAATGCTAGTTTTTGTACTATTTTCATATAACTCATTGTAGCTCAAGGGCCCTTGGGAAGAAGAGTATGCATTTGGGAGTTGGTAGGGTGGTTAATTGATAAGAAAATTATATATTTGGAAAATAAGAATTGGAGCTAATACTTGGAGCGGGCTTGGAACTGAAGAATCATTAAGGAAGGATCTTTCAAAACCTTCTGTAACAAGCATGTTAGTTTAAAATTTGTAAAATTATTTTCATTTCTTTGGGAAATTGGTATTTGGTATTTGAGGTTTGAAATTTCTGAAAATTTCCAAGAGAATTAACATGGGTTTTAAGAGTTGAATTTGTTGAGTAAATTGCCTACTTTTAATTGTTGAAACTTGAGATTTTTGAAATATAATACTTATAATCTAATTAAACATTGAATGAATGGTAATCCTCCTCCAATATGAGAAAAGAAAAGAAGAATTGTTATGGTTGCATGCACAGAGAAAGAGCATTGAAAGAGGATTTTATATGCATCAAAGCTTTGATTGAAGTGTGTTCTTGATTGACCATTATTAAGTCTATTGTATAAATGTTGTTATTGAGTGTTTCAAAATGAATGACCAACATAGTAGATAGGGTAACAATGAGTTGAAATAGAGTTGTTTTAGTCGTTATATTTCTTATAATTTGAGAAACAAATGTTATATGGAAAATGGTATTATTATCTTCATTAAGGGATTGTTAGTTCCCTATTGAGAATATTGCAATATTTCCATAGTGGGAAGCAAAGAGCCATTGAATGACCAGTAGAACATGAGTCACTGTGGGATGTGTTAGTCCCTAAAGTTTCACTTGACTGTGAGGGAAATCTATGGCATCATCAAGTTATTTCAATGGTATTTTTAAGGGTTTTGAAATGGATTTTTGGAAAATGGTTGAAAGTTGGTTCAAGGATTTTCAAATAAACATATAAATCAATGTAAAAGCAAGAAAACATCCCACTGATTTATTAAATGGTAGTCACCTTAATAGATCAGAAAATAATGTAAATAAAGAAGGGAATATATGAGAGTATCTAGTTTGTCAACTCCATATGGATTTATTATTTCAAAATATCATTGAGAAATAAGAACATGTACTTGAAGACTATCTTGATAATAAACAAAAACAACAAAGTTTTCACTGTGTTACTTAAAATCAAGAAATCAAATGCATTGCAACAAAATAAATGATTTCAAGTAAGAAAATAAATAGAATAAGATATGAAAGAGGATCTGACCATCAACATGCCTTTTCCATTTAGTATCAATATGAAATACAAATTGTCTTACATGAATTTTTACAAAAAAGGTCCTTGAATTCCAAACTAATATCCTGCATACAATCTTCCTTGTGTCTATTTAAAGCACACATAATATTACTATGGATCCTATTTTATAGTTTATAGTTTGTAATAGGATATAGTCAATGCCTATCTTCTAGGAGAATCAGCTCAAACGAGCACTTAAAATGCCAATATAGTAGAAGTCTCAACAACTAACCCAAAATATATTTTACAAAAACTTGTCAAATCCCACAAAATTTGGAATCGTATCTTACTGAGTTGTTCCATCCGAAATATCAAAATTTATTTTGATCCAAATATAGGAATTGAACTATTCATCTTTTTTCTCCCTAAGAAACAACATCAAAACATTCAAAACTGCAGGAAAGAACTTCATAGACCATCATGGTATAATGACTGCACTGGATTTGGTGTCTCTCTGCTTCAGTTTGGTTGTCAACACAATGTTATGCCAATATAACCTGGAATTGGATTCTCGTACCTCCTTAAGAAATGTTTTTTGTTATTTTCTTTTCCTTTTAAAATCTTGTATTTTCTCTTTCTATCTGGAATTCCATTGATCCACCAGAGATTTCTCTTTCTTTAATTTTTTTACCATACCATGTAGCGCCTTAATCCTGTCTTTTTCTTTTCTAACTTTAACTTTAAACTCTGGATATTCCTCTACAAGTGCAAGTAGATTCAGGTCTATAGCAGCTTGAGGTTTTCTTAATTTGATCATATATCTTGAAGATAATCTAGAGATCTGATCTTCATATTTAGTGCTATCAGAATCCCTAGTCTCTGGAAGGTCTAGAATTTGATCTGGTTCCGTAAAAGGATCATCTTTTTCACCAGAAACTACACCTGTACCTCTAAACACAGATTCAGATTTTGAAGTTGATTTAGTGGTTGCTCTTGTCATAGGTCTACTGGAGTATTGACCAACATGTTTTCCCTTTTCTTGTCTCTTCCTCAAGTTTTTAGATTATTTCTTAGTCGTGTGCAAATAAGGTGTCTCTCCCTATTTTTTGATGCATATATTGGAATCTTCTAAATTATCCTCTATAACTATAAGATTCTCCTTTTTAATGGACAAATGAAACATGAACTTTGAATTTA
This sequence comes from Picea mariana, assembly GCA_032191745.1. Taxonomy (NCBI): domain Eukaryota; kingdom Viridiplantae; phylum Streptophyta; class Pinopsida; order Pinales; family Pinaceae; genus Picea; species Picea mariana. The sequence continues at coordinate 141,767 of JASDQU010739341.1, read as the reverse complement.
ATCTAAATTTATTGGCATCTCTGGTGGAGTTTCTCCTAGGGCACTTAGGCATAGGTATTGGATTTTTTCTCTATTTTTTTCCTTTTGTATTCTTCTTATTTGTAGATTTATGTTTATGCTTGACTAGGGTCTGAACTGGGCTCATAGTATAATCCTCATCTTCATCAATTTCCATCTTTATATCTGGATTAGAAAATATGTCAATGTCTTCATTTGGTTTAGATTTATTACCTTGACTAGTGGTAGATTCCTCATGATATTTACATACAAGAAAATATCCAATGGTTTGATGAGTTTTAAATTTCCTCTTGCTAGCCTAAGTTACCCTAGCTGCAGGTGATTCTTCTTTAATTAAGAACTCAATGGCTTTACCAGTCTGTTTATGTTGGGATGATTTCTTCTCTTTGACACTTTTGGATCTAGTTGACTGTAAATTGTTTCTTAAAGACTCGCTTAGCCAATCCTAGTATCTTTGGACTTTGTTTGAAGAATATATTACCAATGTATTAATTAAACCATGATGAAAGAGACCGCCTTTTTCTGTAGCAGGATGGGATTGCACCCTCTTGGAAATTTTAGATAAACTCTTAAGCAGAAAGTAGGGTAAATTAAGAGGATAATCACCATTAATATGAATTAGCAATCTGATATGGTAGAGATAAACCAATTAAAACCTGCCCTCACATGTAATGTACTTGTGGATTATTAGCAAAGTGATATGGCATTCCTTCTTTACCCAGCTCTGTGGTATTCCCTTTTTCCAGTTATGGTTTTGTTTCTCTGGGATTAAAAATCGATTCACAAATTCCATAACCACATTCTCCTTCTTCCACCACCTTTCTCCGCCAACTGGAAATCTACAATATTTAGCAATCAAATGTTCAGTCACAAGCATCAGTAATTTCCCAACTATAGCTTCAAATCCATCAAAATTATGTGCAAAGACCATTGAAATATGTTCATCATGTCCCTAGAAGGTTGTGAAAAAGTCAAACCAACCCACATATTTGAACCTCTGCGCCATTTGAGGGTATGCTTCGAGTAATCTCGTTCCCTCGGGCTCTAGTATGATAATTTGGCCCCTTTTCTTGGGTGTCATACTACTGATATGATCCTGTAAACAAATCTAAGAAGTTTAATTCTTTAAATTTTCAGTTCTTGTGGGTTGTTAAGAACTAAAAATCATTTCTTTCTTTGATTTGATCCCTACACAAAATAGTCGATGCACTAAAATAGAAGGTGATAATTTTGTTTATGATATTCAAACATGTTGATTTGATGCAGGTGTGGTGAGTACAACTCAATCCCTCATATGTAGTTGTTATTATTGTAGTATCAACCTGAGAAAATATCGTGGAGAGTCATGCATATCCTTTAATCATGATTTGAGAAATTATGAAGCGATCAGGGCAACTTGGCGCATGTAAAAATATGATTATTCCTAGCACTGCAGGAATAGCGCTATTCCTGTAGCACCATTTGTGACTTGGAAAAAATTCAAAAATTCAAATAATGAATGGACAAGTGATGTGACAAAATTTATCATATCAAATTCTAAACCTTCAAAACTCCAAAAATCATTTAAAAGTGCAATAAAAATTGACAAAAATGACCCTTTAAACCAAGACGTAAAGATAAAGTTTTGACAAAAAGAATAAGAACGGAAAAACAAGGAGTAGGGACACTCACTTAATCAAAAAAAAAGTTAGAGACTAGAAGGATGGAAATTCATATCATCTAAGCATGTATTGAGCATATTGAACTTCATGTTATCAAAGTATTTTGAGTATATTACATTGAAATATTTTAAGTACTATGAAACTAAATGCAAAGAATTGGTGACTACATTGTTTCATGCATTGTCGAATGATTACTATGCTTGTGTATATGTTATGAAGCTGATTATTACTTATATAATTAATGTTGCAAAGTATACTATAAAAGATTGCATTACATTAGTTTTTCATGAGAATGACGTGAGAATTATCCCTCAATGTATTGGGGAGGTCAATAGTTTGAGTCTCTAAATCCCCTTGAGGTTAGGCTCCATTAACAAGGTCGAAGATTTACCCCATTTACCATCCATGGATAATGGGGAAGTGCTCAATGGGTTTTTCATGACGAATTACTTGGAATATATATATATTCTGCATTATTGTAAGTTGCATGTTTTTATTTTTTGGTTAATGTCTTGGAGGGTGTTGGCGTTGCGTGTGGTTTGTAAGACCCTAGGTTTGATTTATCTTTAACCAAAAAAACCCACAAGACATCATCCCTTTCGACATCACCTACTTGCACAGATGAAGTCTCACTCGAGGTATCTATTGGGACTGCGAGAACTAGGCTTCTGCAGTAGTGAGGGAATGGGAGGTGATCGTCTTGTTCATTCTTCATTATAATTTTTTTGCGCATGGTTCTACCATTGTTCCTTATTAACTACTTAATGATTCAGATTCATATTGTCATTCTATTCTAGGTTACTATATAACTCATTTCCATAACAATTATCAATATTGCACCAGAGTTCACCATAAGACAAATCTATTTTACTATGCATACACACATAATTCACAACCAAACACATAAAAGACAGACAAAACAAGATTTAGTATCATCTTTCTATCATTCATTCATTGATTCTTCTATTCAAGAGACTGTTACGTTCAAGAACTATGGAACCCCACATAATAGATCCTACAATACTACTCGATAATCATCATATGGAGGAACCCCTAACAATGAACCACAACTCGAGGAGGAAACCCATTTTCCCAACCTGTTACATATTCATACAGAAATCCAGGGCTAAAAATCTTAATCTGTTCATCCCAAAAATATCCCATTACAATGCATACTTCCCTTAGCTAATATGTGATTCGAGATACTTTTCCATCTTCATGCTTCTTACGGTTGTTATTCTATTTCTAGAATGTCATGATTTCATCCTTTTGTCATGCTTTATTCTCTTTATTTTTTCTCTTTCTTTATTCTCTGTCGACTTTATTCTTCTGTTTGATTTATTCTCTTGTTTGTGTGGTGTCTTCCTTCTGCGCATTGTCCTCCTAGATGCACCTTAGTTGCACGCTCCCTATGTAATGACCCTTGACTATTAAGTATAATTAATTTAATAATATAATCCTAAAAGATTAGCTAAACTACATTTATGTCTTAAAATAACATTTCTAATTGATTATTATTAATGAGTTAGTCATGATGGTTAATGATTCATTTAAATATTAATTAATTCATGAATTAATTAAGTATTAAATAAAAGGTGGATAATAAAATATAACATTAAATTAAGTTGCGTATACAAGAAGGGATCACATAAGAATCCCGAGAAGATATAAGATATTTAATGAATGGATAAGATGTTTAATGAATGGATAAGATAATTAATAATGAGATAAGGTATGAGGTAGGAGAGTAAATGAAGGGAAGGCGGTGAAGGAGGAATAAGGGGGGGAAGGAGTTGGGAGGAGGGGGGGATTCTACGAGGAAGTTAGCCATGAGTTTGGAGAGCTCTGAGTATTGCAGAGAGCCGAGAGGGGCTATGAGATTGGTGTGCTCAGATTGAGGCACGGAATTTGCTGGTTGTGACATATTGATCAGGCAGGCACTGAGTTGCTAGAGGTTTTGGGCTCGGAGGGTCAAGATATCCGTAGATATCTGTAGATATCCTGGAGCTAGGTCGTTTTCCTAGTTGGCAGGGTGGACAATAGTTTTGGGAAATTATTTTTCTGTGTTTGCAACAGGACTGGACTGTGTAGTAGGTAGC
>JASDQU010739341.1:95784-122995 GCA_032191745.1 Picea mariana | reverse complement strand
TGATCAGGCAGGCACCGAGTTGCTAGAGGTTTTGGGCTCGGAGGGCCAGGATATCCGTAGATATCCTGGAGCTAGGTCGTTTTCCTAGTTGGCAGGGTGGACAATAGTTTTGGGCAATTATTTTTCTGTGTTTGCAATAGGACTGGACTGTGTAGCAGGTAGCAGGAGAGCAGCACCAAGGCAGCTGGCAACGGAAATTAACATCAGAGTTAAGGTATTCAATTCAAATTTATGCATTGTTTTAATTAGATTTATTACTCATTGATAAATTTTACTTGCGTAATTGTTGATAAAATTTGGAATAATTCTTCTTTTATAAACCTGGTAGAAATTGCTGTACATTTGGTAGGATTTGGTAGAATTTTTAGATGTTAATTTAAAACCAGTCATTACACCCTAGCTTTATCTTCTTCTTCTGTGCACTTTTTCTATAATTCATATTTGTTGGGTGCAAGCCTATTTTTAGGAAAGATCTAATTTTGGAGGGAAAGGCCTAATTTTTTGAGAAGAACAACTGGCAATAAAAGAAGCATGTGCAAGGAAAAGTAGCATGTGCTTGGAGTAACATGCAAAGCACATAGGTAGTTAGACATAACCATGTCAAGTTTAGGGTTTTGGTAAATATTATAACAAATATTAAGCTTGCAAAATAGTATAAATAATAACCTAGGAGGTCTAGGTTGAGATTTTTTTTGGTTGCTAGTTTTGTTCGATCCGAGAAAGAGGACTAGTTATGTTCTGCTCGAATACTAGTTCAGTTATTGTTTTGATATTGTTGTAAAGATGTTGAGTTGTAGAAGAGTCAAGTAGGCTAGATTTTGAGGGTTAAGTCACAGGCTGAGGATCTTGGTGTGATCTAGTCCACCTCACATAGGTTATTAAACCTTTTTCATGATTGTATGATGGGATATGTAGTGTGCGCATTGCCATATTTTGCATAGATATAAATAAAAGAGCGTAGCAGCCGGATCTTTGTGGACGTTTCCCAGGATGGGGTGAACCACAGTAAAACATGTGTTATCTGTGATGTTTCTTGTATATTTACCTTCTATCAGTAGTTAGTTTATGAATGTATGAATGAATGGTTAAGATAGATCTAGTAGAATGTATGCATGGGCTTAACAGATGAATGAATCCTAGTAATAATAAATTGAATAATCAGTTTAATGCATGAAGAAGATGAAATACAATCCCAGATACCCACTTACTCCTAGACTATAAATATTTCTCTCTCTCTCACTTCTAGGGTTGACCTAGGTTCACATCTGAACAGGTTTCCAATAGAACCCTCTAAAACTATCGGCCCTCCTGGTAAACCAGAAGGCAACACAATGCACAGGGTGCACTACACAGTCTCACCCGAGATAGTTCTATGGGTGACTACAATGATCAGGTGCTTTCAGTCTAGGAGTGAGTGGGGATCTGGGATTGTATTTCATCTTCTTCATGCATTAAACTGATTATTCAATTTATTATTCATAGGATTCATTCATATGTTAAGCCCATGCATGCATTCTACTAGATCTATCTTAAACATTCATTCATCTATTCATAAACTAACTACTCAAAAAAGGTAAATATATAAGAAAAATCACAGATAACACATGCTTTACCGTGGTTCACCCCCTCCTGGGATACATCCACAAAGATCTGTCTTATATGCTATTTTATTTAGATTTATGAAAAATATGGCATTGCGTGCACTACATCTCCCATCATACAATCATGATTTGTTTTTAATAACCTCTGTGGGGCAAACTAGAGCACACCAGGATCCTCATCCTATGACCTAACCCTATAAATATGGCCTAATTGACTCTTCTATAGCTCAACAAATTTACAACAATATCAAAACAATAATTGAACTAGTATTTGAGCAGAACAAAACTAGTCCTCTCTCTCGGACCGAATAGAACTAGCAACCAAAAACAACCTCGACCTAGACCTCCTAGGTTCTTATTTATATTGTTTTACAATATTATAATCCGTTACAATATTTACCAAAACTCTAACACTAACATGTTTAGGTCTAACTTCCCGGCATGATTTTCATGTTGCTCCAAGCACATGCTGCTTTTCCTCGCACCTGTTTCTTTTCTTAGCAGTTGTTCTTCTCCAAAAATTAGGCCTTTACCTCCAAAATTAGATCTTGCCTCAAAATAGGCTTGATCCCAACATGATTTTTCCCAAAACTGTATCCAAATATGCAAAACTGTTTCCAAATTTTACTGTTGATCCAGAATTGGATCTTGGGACCAAAATGGGTCCAGGAAGGCCTAAAAATTAAAGTGCTCAGAATGGATTCAAAATGTACATGTGCATAAGCCTTGTTGATATGAACCCAATGCAACTTGAATGGGCTCAAACAAACGTCGTATGCTCCAGATATCGCGATATTTTCATTTTTCCAAACAGGCAAAAAATTGATGAGTGTACAGTTCGTACAGTGCCACGTGGCAGATGACTGTGCAGGCTGTGAGGCCGTACAACTGATGTGGCAGGGTACAATTGGTGTTTATGTGGGAAGACAGGTGGATTAGTCAGAGAGTGACACGTTTCACCACTGCAAGGGTGACACGTGGCAGGTTCGTATGACTGACGTGGCAGGTCCGGACATTAGAACGACATGTGGCAGGTCCGTATGACTGATGTGGCAGGTCCATACATAGGAACAAAATGTGGCAGGTGTGATGATGTGGAAACTGTGCTAACTGGGAAAAGATCGTGATAGGTGGGAAAATGAGATTTTGACACGTGGCAGGTTATCTGGGCGAATAATGTGGTGCCACGTGGCCCAGTCTCGGGCTGCCACGTGGCACCCCTCCATTGGTTGTTTGGTATGGTAAAAATTGTTTTGGAGTCCACCGGGTTCAAACCCTGGACCTCCATGGGCGCAGAGACTTCGCGTAGGCTGGGCTACTAGCCCGCCTACCTAGTAGATCTTACTCTATAATGGTGCCACAACTATATAAATTTGGTTCTATGTATTATTGGCGGAGGTTAGGGCTCGGGCTAGGCCCCAACCCCTGATCGCAACACTCACATTTCCCATTGCATATGACCACACTTCTATCATTTGGCACGATGTTTGTTATGGTGTATCTCCAATGAATAGCCCCTGATCATGCCACTATAACCATATAACTCAGCATGTAACCAGATACATATACCTTGGGCACGGAGATATATGGATAGCACCCGGTCAGTTGGGCTAGCCCACCGACCAAGGCACTAGTCCAGGAGCTAATGTTCGGGGGGGTAGTTATATTGTTAGAGCGCGTGGAGACATAGCCTACGGCCATATAACCAACCGCGGGACTAGGAGTTGGGGCTTAAGGGATAGACCAGCGTGCCAGTAGAGCCAGGGCCACATGGAAAGAATCCAGGTGACTAGGAGCCAATGAAAAACTGGTTGCACCCTGATTATTTTCCATTTAGTGGGTTTTTGACATTATAATAAGATTTTTATTGATTTAGTCAATAGTTTTGGGAGATTTTCGTCATTTTGGGGGGATATTGGGCCATTTTTTAGGCCAAATATTGAGGAGAAGTTGGGAGGTTGTTACCCATTTCTAGTATATATAAACCAGAGGTTATTGAATCCATGGGAGGAGTTTCAGAACAGGTTTATGCTGAAGAATTATTGAGCCAAATCTATTTTTATTCAGGGAATCCATTGAGGAGAGAACCTTTACAGACCATTTATGGGAGCTCCGGTCATTTGTTTTCAGTTTCGTCAGTTTGGTTGGGTTCTAGAGATCTAGTAGAACAAGACCAGATTAGATTGAAATATTTTTGGCACTATTGTGATGTACTTTTAAATATTTGAACAAAAATAAGAAAGCCTCAACCACTGAGACAAAGGCCCGAAGACATAGGCGAGATTGTCAAACTTCGTTATCATCTTGTTGTTATGGTTTGCTATTCTTCATGCTTATGTTCAGATCTATATATTGCTTAATGGCTGATATGTTTCTTCTTTAATTCTTCCTCTTTCATTAATTTCCTAAATGGTAATTTAACACATGAAAGATAACTCAACCATTGTCCTTTAAAAGATCTTTTTGGATCAACTTTCCTACAGGCCCCCAACACTCACCTGTGGCTTGTCTCGAGCCACTCAAGCTTGTTTCCTGCTCTTCCATGCCAAAATGAAGTTTTGAGAGGAAACGTTTACTACCTCCACCTCATTGATGATTGTGGCCTCTCTTTCTTCTATCTCCTCTGCCCCCTACATGGTCAAGTTTGTAATTTTTTCCTCTGCTTCAATTGCTTCCTTCTTGACCTTAACCTACACAATGGCCAATTATCCAATTACCCTCACTACTTCTCCCTATAGTGGTCCCAGTCTCTGTTGAAGGATGTTTTTTTGATCCCTCATATTTTCTACCTCCATGTATGACTGCCTCTGCGCCAAAATGGTTTTCATCCACTCTACTAGTGGAAGTGTCAGTATCTTCTCTGAAGCTTGACATTCTCTTTCTTATGTTTCTCTAAAGTGTGCTTCCACAACCTTCATTTCTAGGTCTTCTACCAGCTCGGTACATATCTGTGCGCTCTCCTCACATATTTTGGCACATTCTCCTACTTTCCTAATATTGGCAATTGTTGTTGTCATCATTCTCTCCCTACCTTCGTGCACTTCTGGTGGAGTTCCTAGCATGCTCTACTATTTTAAGTCCTCAATATTCTCATGGAATCCCTTAATTATGTCCCCAATTTTTAACACTTTTTCCTCCATAGTATCTTCTACTATTATGGGGACTTCTGGGATTGATTTATATAATTTTTGGACAACTGCTTGAGTTTTTTGTGCTATGTTTTCAACTTCGTCCTCTTCCTTTAATTCTTTCTTGGCCCTCTCCTCAGGCTCTTATTTATTCCTCATAACTTATTCTATTATTCCTTAAACTTCCCTCTTTTGTTGAAGACTCATGTCATACTTCTCCTATAATTGGTCTCTTTCATTCCTTATTCTTTCCATCTCTCTGTGTGCTTCCTCTCCTCTGTTATTCATTTCTCGCAACAATCTTTCTTGCAAGTCTTGTAGTATTTGCATGGGAATCCTTGATATGACTAGATTGAGATAGACCAATGCATTTACTTGCTCATGTAACTTTCCCATTGACGACTCCACCGCAACTATCTCAATCTGTAACGTTCTATGACCTGTTGTTAGCTATGTCAAGACCGACTGCATGTTTTCTACTTCTCTCCTTGGCATCGTGGATGGTCCTTCCTCTATCCTATTCTCTTTATTGATTCTTGCTACTTCCAACATCTGCTGGAGTATGACCAACTATTCTTGTACTTTTTGGTGTTGTTCTACTTTCTTCCTTTCCACCTCCTCTATTATTTCCTCTGTGACATGTCTGACCTGGTATCCGATCCTATCCATATTATCATCAGGAAATGCATACATTGGGGTTTCTCTATGCATGTTTTCCTTCTTGTGTTCCCCCCCCATGCAGGTTCTTTCCCTGTATACTTCATTTTTTCCCTTGCTATTGAGACTAGTTGTTGCTCCTCTGTTGTGGATGGCCCAATCATATCTTCTACGGAATTTATTTATCGTCATCAGGATCCTCATCACTTTTGTTTTGCTCTTATTTCTCTTCTGGTTTCCCTATTTTCTTTGTTGGGATTTTCCATTCTTCCTCTCAATCATTCACTATCAAATACACATCCTCCATGGTTAACCTGTAACTAGTTGGAAACAATTGACACGCTAGGTCCTTCTTGACCTGCACATACATATGGTGCATTCTGTATTTAAACCATGTGATATCCTTATACACGACTACTATCTCTACTGATATGCATGGTGTGTTCGCAACTAGATGCACGATATTTTCCAAGTATACAAAAAATGTGGCATTACTTTCGTTTTGTCTTCTTTTAATTTTTGTGTGCCATAAGTTGCCATACCTCCAAGACAAATTACCTCTTCTCAATTTGTGCATGTGCTGGTAATACCCTGGTTCTTTCCAACCAACCATCAAAATCATAATTAACAACCATGTGTAATGGAACTTTGTGCCCTTTTCCTGGGCCTCAATGCAGTCTTATAAAAATCGGTTTACTAAAAAGGTATCCCAGTTCGTATGAACCCCTTCATCACATTTCTCTCTATCTACAATTATTGCAGCTGGTACTTCATCCTTCTTTCACTTTCGTAGAAACTTATAGGTGAGCACCTGCATTGCAAACCAAACATTGGGGTCACTAATGTTTTTCACGTCTAGTCCCCTCTTACCCCTGAATGTATGGAATTTGTCCTTCGCTAACTATGAGAGGGATCACTCTACTTCCTTGTTAAATAAAATGGTTGGGTTCTCCCCGACCTTTGGAAGTCCTGTTATATGCACAATAAGAGAAGTATCATCTGATACTGTGGGATCAAGCTAGAGTGTCCCCCCATGAACATAGCTTAGAAACACCATCACACATGCATTAATTTCCACACTTCACCTGAAATATGGAATATCCAACAAGTTTAATATACTTTCCTTATCCAACCCCATTGCCCACTCCTATGTTTCCAACAGGATTTATCTTGTTCCTAGTATGCTCCTTGTGCAAAAATATTTTTCTCTTTCCAAATCTGGGAATTTTTGTGCATTAGTGATGTCATGGTCCATAAAATTTAGACCTGCAATATTTCCAAGCATTTCTCCTTCACTTCTTACACCGGGTGGAACTGGTGAGTACATTCCATTGGCTCATACATTGACAGGTGGTGCATTATCCATACGCGGAAACATGTAATCTCTGTGAAAACTTCATTGTGGCACCAAAGTCGAAGCTCTGGCTACCTCCTCGACCTCTAGTGTCATTACTAGTCACTTCGATTGTATTATCAATGTTGCATACGATGCTCCAACTTTCAATGGTGCCATTCGTTTCCTGTGACAGATTATTGGTCTGACTCTGTGATCCATATTTAGGAGCAGAAAGAACTGATTAACATAATGAATACAATAAACACATAGATACGAAGAACAACACTGATATCCATTGAAAAATATTTTCTATTGAATAAATGAAATAGGATGAAACTATAAAACTACATAACCTAAACACTTGCTCGCATGGTGGTAGTTATCTTTGAGAAGAGATGTGGCTTCTACACACATCCATCTAAGAAGAATCATTACAATGAGGCTCCAAAGGCATTTTTGATATTGCTCATGAATTCCAAAAACCCAGAAATCCAAAAACCTAATCTTAGGAGATAAAACACCAAAACTTATGTGGGCCCCTATGGGTAAGTTGGTACCTCAACTTCTCGGGGTCGTAAATGTTTCATACGACCTTTGTTTTAGGTGCGTGATTGTCTCCATCCTTTGATGATCATTCTGGAGTTAAGCCACTAGCTTTCAAGCTGGGGGAAGAATACCAAGCTTAGTCTTTGTTCTTTATCGCGCTCGTAAATACATGAGAATGAAACTGAGTAGATTTTTATCACTTTTTCAGACTCATAAAGGATATGCAAAAAAGGAACCCCTTGGTGTCTTCTTTAAACTCTTTCCAGACTCTCTAAACGTGAAAATATTGTTGAGTGATCTTGCTTCCTTTCCCACTCATAAAAAGGTTTGAAAGGGCATCTTTTGAGTGATAATTTATCTCTTTTTTGACCTCGCAAGACTAAAATTATGAAAAAGGACAAAATTGGAGTCGTCTTTAAGTCATTTTCAGACTCTCTAAATATGAAAAACCACCGAGTTTACCTTCTCTGGACTCGTTAAACAATTACACATTGAAGGGCCCATATGGGACCAAACCCTTACTTCTTCCAGTTCATTAAACAAAGGAAGAGGGGCTTACCAAAGGTGATTTATATCGAGCATCTGTTATCCTCCTCGAGCCCATTAAATAAAAAAGAGGTACACGTCTATCTGGATGGGGGGAAAAAATTAAGGAAGCAAGCAAAAAAATTTTTGAGAACACTACCAGTAACTCTTATGACCGCCCTTGAACATGACACTTTATCTTTGCACGCATTTCAATCCACTGAAACTTTGTTGAACCAATACTCTGAATTTTACTACTCCTTTGGGTCACCCGACGAAAGTCACAGTGTACACTGCATCATCATGTTTTGGTCCATGTCATGTTTCTTCTATTGTGCCTCAGTGTTCAAGGGAAGTATCTGCCTCGAGAGTCATCCATCACAAATATATTGTTTCAATACCCGTGTCAGTCCATGTTCATTTGATCTACTAATTTACATCTCTGTGTCAGTTTCATTTCATTGATGGGGGATACATCAAGGCCCTTCTGCGACGAGTCTATTCCCGTCGATCTCAACACATTATCCGGGAACTAGATTTAGAAACCAGTTAGTACCTTGGGACCTGCATGCCTTAATGGCAGGCTTCCTCACTTTCGACAGTGGGTTTACATCATTGAAATTTGATCGGATTATTCCAAGGATTTTCGACTTCATCTCATCCATTCACATTCATTGGAATGTACTAGAGTACCTTGGGAATCATTGACATCAACGATGATCTCCCTCGCGCTTGTTAACGGTTTACCTCATTGACCGGTAATCAAGTGGTTTCTACCATGTTCGACATCAGGACATCTATTCACATGGTTATATTCGTACTACATCGGGATCAATAAGAAGACCCTGGGTTGAGTCATCACTCTGATATATACTTTTCCCAGGTTGCGGAGGAGTTTTCTTTTGAACTATGACACATATACTATTACATAGATCCACTTTGTATTGGTTGTGGCTATGTCTTGTCATCTTGTAGATCCACTGTTCATTCTTCGTGGCTATGATCATTTCAGTTCATAGGAGTATAGATCCACATTGTATCTTCAGTGGATATACCTTTTATCAATATAATTATGGATCTGCAGTGTATTTTATGGTGGCCATACCTTGGATGTCTTTATCACCCAAGCATAGGTATGCCTGCCTTGGGTTTGAAACATGTCATAATATTTGTTTGATGTCTATGTGCAGCTGGGTTTGATCCCCAGTGGAGTCGCCAATTTTTGTTACAAGTGAATCCTCCTGTGGACAAGCGGCTTCCCTCTTGGTTTCTAGACCCCTAAAACCAAGACAGAAAGGGTGTTATCATTGGTCACTAACATCCTTTTAGATCTAATTAAGCTAATTAATGAAGAGGAAGAAGAAAAGTTTACCTTTTTAAATGGCGTTTGTCCTCACAAAATCCAAGTTGAGCTTCAATCCCAAGCTCCTCGATAAGTCTTGTAGAACAAACAAAGATACAACAAGCTTCCTATTCTACTGAGATTAGCTCAAATAAAGATCTATCTACTAGAGACAAGTTTATGTGAAACAAACACAAACTTAAAAGAAACAGGCCAAGTGTATATGTATATTAATGAGAACAAATGAAGAGTACTTACAATCCTCTGATGAAGGTGCAACAACTTCTTCCAACTCTCCTTGTCCAACCTCTTTTCTCAAGTAATCTACACTGATTATGATTCAATGGCATATCACTTATGGGATCATAAGTTTGGTGTAATTATCAATCTCCATCTATGTACTATATGTTTCCTATGAGATCATAGGTTTCATACCTCCAATATTTTCATATACCATGTACCTTTCACCATGAGAACGCCTCCTTATATAAGCTTGGAGAGACCCAACCACTTGAGAGATATTTGGGATAAGTTGAGGATTCCTCTCCTTCATTTGTGGATCTTCCCTAAGATCATGCCTTGAACTCATATTCAAATCCAACCAACTTCAGAGATTGAGGGGATTCTTCCCTGATTTCCTCCAACAAACCAAATTTCGCCCAAAAAGGGCCAATGCTCCCTCAAAAGGGACACAGAGCATTGGAATTCTCCCCTAGAAGAGGGTACAGAGTGCTAGCACTCCCTGAAAGTATGTAGGGGAGTGCTCCTTTCCAAATTTTACTTTTGAGTGTCTTTTTTAGTGGCAAAAAGCTTGCACTCCTTGTCAAGTGATTTCTCTTCTTCAAGACTAGTCTTTGAGGTGTCTTAAGTGTCTTTACGATGTCATTAGAGGCATGACATAGGAAATATGGCAGTATGATGTTTGTGACACTTGCAACACTCGTTGTCAAGATGTGACACTTGTGGACAAGATGCGACACTTACAACACTTGTAATGATGACACTTGTGACACTATTGAAGTGAGTAATTTTGATGTGTAACAGATTGCCCCCCAAATTGCAAAGTCAGAAGAAAATGATGATTGAAGTACTTTGTAGACTTTTTCAAGCAAGGGTATGGACACAGAGAACCTAGTAGAATATGCACACAACCATCAAACAAATATTATGACATGTTTCAAACCCAAGGCAGGCATACCTATGCTTGGGTGATAAAGACTTCCAAGGTATGGACACCATAAAATACATCGCGGATCCATAATTATATTGATAAAAGGTATAACCATTGAAGATACAAAGTGGATCTATACTCCTATGACCTGAACTGATCATAGCCACGAAGAATACACAGTGGATATACGAGATGACAAGACATAGCCACAACCAATACAAAGTGGATCTATGTAACAATATATGTGTCATAGTTCAAAACAAAACTCCTTCACAACCTGGGAAAAGTATATATCAGAGTGATGACTCAACCCAGGTTATTCTTACTGATCTCGATGTAGTATGAATCTAACCGTGTGAATAGATGTCTTGATTTCGAACATGGAAGAAACCACTTGATTACCGGTCAATGAGGTAAACCGTTAACAAGCGCGAGGGAGATCATCGTTGATGTCAATGATTCCCAAGGTACTCTAGTACATTCCAACGAATGTGAATATTTGAGTTGAAGTCGAACATCCGTGGAATCATCTGATCAGAGGTCAATGATGTAAACCCAAATTCGGAAGCGAGGAGGCCTGCCATTAAGGCATGCAGGTCCCAAGGTACTAATTGGTTTCTAAGTCTAGTTCCCGGATAAGGTGTTGAGGTCGACAGGAATAGACTCGTCACAAGAGGGCCTTGATGTATCCTCTATCAACAACACGAAACTGACATAGAGATGTAAATTGGTAGATAAAATGAACATGGATTGACATGGGTATTGAAACTAGATATTTGTGATGGCCAACTCTCAAGGCAAATACTTACCTTGAACATTGAGGCACAACAACAGAAACATGACATGGACCAAAACATGATGATGCAGTGGACACTGTGACTTTCGTCGGGTGACCCAAAGGAGTAAGAAAACTCAAAGGATTAGTTCAACAGAGGTTCAGTGGATTGAAATGCATGCAAAGACAAAGTGTCGTGTTCAAGGGTGACCGTAAGAGTTATGGGTAGTGTTCTCAAAAACTGCTTGGCTTGCTTCATTCAATTGTTTCCCCCATCCAGATAGACGAGTACCTATTTTTTATTTAACTAGCTCAAGGAGGATAACACATGATCGATGTAACTCACCTTTGGTAAGTCCCTCTTCCTTTGTTTAATGAACTGGTAGAAGTAAGGGTTCGGTCCCATATGGGCCCTTTAATGTGTAATTGTTTAATGAGTTCAGAGAAGGTAAAATCGGTGGTTTTTCATATTTAGAGAGTCTGAAAACAACTTAAAGATGAATCAAATGTTGTCCTTTTTCATAATTTTAGTATTGCGAAGCTAAAAAAGAGATAAATTATCACTCGAAAGACGCCCTTTCAAACCTTTTAACGAGTGGGAAAGGAAGCAAGATCACTCGACAATCTTTTCACATTTAGAGAGTCTGGAAAGAGTTTAAAGAAGACTCCATGGGGTTCCTTTTTCTCATATCCTTTACGAGTCCAAAAAATTGATAAAAGTCTACTCGATTTCATTCTCATGTATTTATGAGAGCGAGAAAGAACAAAGACTAAGCTCAATATCCTGCCCCCAGCTTGAAAGCTAGTGTCTTAACTCCATAATGATCATCAAAGGTTGGAGACATGCCCCCCCAAGATTCAATTCATTCACCGAATTTGAGGTTGTCACTAATTTCTGTACTAGATGGAGAAAAAGGATAAGGGTGGATGAAATGAAGATTCAAAAACAAGACCTAACGAAAGACTCGACTCGACATCTACGAGATCTGGCGAAATACTCAACTTGACAGGAGAGGTGATTGTTTCATTTTTTAATGAGATTGACACCGGAAAAGAACTATGCTCAAGGCTCTGGGTTCAATCCCTAGATCTCTATTTCATTTTTTAATGAGCTTTCCATGGAGAGGAAAACTGTTCTCGTGGCACGAGGTTCAGTCCCCGGACCTCTGTTTCATTTTTTAATGAGCTTTCTACAGAGAGGAAAATTATGCTTGTAATTTTTGTTTGATCATGGATTCCAAGAGGATGACGCTCTGGAAGGATACCATGTCAAGGGACAAAACTCGATCATGTATTCCAAGAGATCTTCACTGGATGGAAGAAGAATTCTCTGGAAGGAACACATGTCGAGGGTTTCGCCAGGGGTAAGGATATCAGGCTCCAATAGACCTACCAAAGATATCACCATGTCAACTATTGGATCTAAGTCATCATAAGTTGAAGTCATGGGAGACAACACCACATAATTAACCTGTGGTAGTGGTGATACCAACTGCATATAAGAACCATTTAGAGAGGTCATTGGGTTGATGGTCAAGTCAGGGCCAACAAACGAAAGTTGATCAATAGTTGCCATTCTTCCATCATGCGAGAAAGATATCACACAAAAAAAAGTGGACATAATAGCTTTCATGGAATAGACATAATATCTCCCAAGGAGTAAATTGAAATCCAAGGGGTCCCGAACTACCATAACATCAATAAAGACAGTTTTCCCTCCCAAAGTTATGGGAAACTGAGGAAGGATCCCTAAAGGGTGACTGGTTCTTCTGTTAAAAGCGAATAGAGTCTGGGTAACTGACACAAGCTGAAGATAACCCAAATCTTGCCAAGCAATAGAGGACAAAATACTAATGAATGAACCTTCATCTATCAATGCATGAGGAATGTCCCGACCACAAACTTTTACTGTAATCTTGAAAGGCATGTGAGAGGGAAGACGAGGTCCAGTTAGCACACCCTGATAGAAAAGGATGGCCTCATTACTTGGAAGGTTTTTCACAAGAGAAGGAGGAATGCCCTCCTACACAGTAGATTATGTTTCAACGAGAAAAATGTGGGCAGAATCGAGTTTACTCTCTAGCGGGAGAGTCGGATCGATCGATGATGGGATCGAATTGACCACCTTGGCACTCTTCAAAGGAAGAGTGGGATTGAACGATGATGTAACCAGAGCAACCACTTTTTCACTCGTCAGAGGAAGAGTGGGATTGATCGATGATGTAATCAGAGCAACCACTTTGGCACTCGTCAAAGGAGGAGTGGGATTGACCAATGAATTCATCGGAGCAACCAATTTGGCACTCGTCAGAGGAGGAGTGGGATCGATCGATGGTGGAATTGGATCGACCACTTTGACACTCTTCGGATGAATGGTGGGACTGACCAATGATGGGACTAAATCAGTCACTTTGGGTTCACTCTGTAGATGAAGAGTGGGGTTGACCGATGATGGAACTAGATCAACTACTTTGGTTAGTGGTTCAATCAAGGATGAAACTAGATTGACCACCTTATCAACCAGATTGACTAGGGATGGAACCGGATTGACTAGTCCATCAACTAACGATGGGTTGGGAGAAATCTTACGATAACCTTTTGGAAGCTGAAGTTTTTCCAAAAGAGAAGAAGCCTTGTCCATGCGAGGACAAAGGTGAGAATAATGATCACCTTTACATAACATGCAAGGGAATTTGACAGTTATATTCTTCTTACCAACCTTAATGTCACTATTTGACAGGGTATCACTGGCATGACCAGCAGGGGCCGATGATATGGAGGACCACACTTCTAATACCTTGGGAATACCAAGGAAATCCCTTAGAAAGTGGTCACCCTTACAAAGACTGCAAGGGAATTTGGGTTTCAGATTCTTCATTTTAACCTTATCTACCTTATCAACACTCCCAGTACTATTAGCAATAGCTAGTTGCTTAGATCCAACATTTGATGTAGTTGGAGGCTTGGTCCCTTTCTGGTTCTTCTTCTTCTTATCAACTTGGCTACTCTCTTTAGAGATTTAGCTAGGCGAAGAAGGAGAAATGGAAGGATACCTAACAGAAAAAGAAGGTGAAAGGTCAATAGGAGGTTGATTTGTGGGTGATGTGCTTACATCTGAAGCACTTGCATTCGAGATGATCGGAGTGGAAGACAACTATACCGGTAACCCAATTGTGAGACCTAGAAGGCTCAAAATAGCGATGTAAGGAGGACCAACGTTTCTGTAAGAAGGAAAAATAAAGGGTTCCCCTGGAAAAGGGGTTCCTTCATTGTTCATCCCAAGAAATGACGCCATAAAAATAAATCTTCAACCTAGATTATGCTAGGGAGAACAAACAACACACACTAAAAATGTAGTAAGCAAGCAAGCAAACAAAAAATTCTCACAATGAGCACACTAGTTGGTGATGAAATCCAACATCGTGAGAACAAAGTAAGAAGGGGCAGATATAGAGAGGGTGGAAAAGTTACATTGACGACCTTCTTAATGGACTTACACCTTGGTGCAAGCTCC
The DNA here is from genome assembly GCA_032191745.1 of Picea mariana. Classification (NCBI taxonomy): domain Eukaryota; kingdom Viridiplantae; phylum Streptophyta; class Pinopsida; order Pinales; family Pinaceae; genus Picea; species Picea mariana. The sequence goes on along the minus strand of JASDQU010739341.1, from coordinate 108,400 downwards.
TACACATAATCGTGGGTATACCCTCCAAGGAACCCGAGTGAGTCTGTCCAATGCTGATTCCAGGTACCATGAAGACTTGCCCCTCCACAGTCACCTTGTGTAAAGACCCTAAAGAGATAAGCCACTAAGGTTACCAACTACAACAGTGATGCCTGGGGAAACAGTCGACAGTTCGATCCATGCGCAAGGGCAGGGTATCTAGAACGAAATCAACTTGAAAGGCTTCCACTCATCATTGTGGGTATACCTTCAAGTGACCCCCATAATATGTGCAATATCTACACCAAGACCAACAAAGCAGGGTGAGTAACTATGTTAGTCTCAATGCAACCTCGTGATTGACCCTTGTGTGAGAAGGGATTCCCAGGACAAAATGCAACAATTGGATTTCACCGCTCCCTAACACAAGATCCTATGTTTGTTTGCAGCTTTGGAAAGTGATATTTCACACCTATTCTAAAGCCCTACAACTAATCTAATGTAGGTTTGCTACTAGAAAATGTAAAAATGTGTAATCAATTTTAGTTTAGCGCTTGATTTTTTAAAGCTGTTGTTACTCAAAAGGAAAATGGCGTGGACAATTTGATGTTTTGACCGACTCGAAAGTTATGCAAAGAGATGAAGATGCAATCTTTTCATTTCCATGAAAGCTATGCTATGATAAGGAGAAAGCATTCATCATTACAGATGCACAATGTCCCAAAATGTCAAAAAACATGCAATTTTGCTACTTTAAATGAAAGCATTGAAGGAAGACAACAAAATGCGAAGAAGAATCCAATAAAAGATAGGGAGAATAGAGAAACCACTCAAAACTTAATTTCTTGGGAAAAATGACCACAAATATCAAATAGAAAGGTGCATAGACCTTTGAATTTCCTCACAAAATCTTCCGCTCAATCAGATAAATGAGAAAAAAAAGCAAGTTGAGTCTAAATCAACAAAGACAAAGAGTGACTTCTAGGTAAGGAAGAAAAATGTCAAAATTCCAAACAATAAGTGATCAATTCTTATAAAGAAGAGTGTTGAAGGCCAAATCAAGGATGTACTAAGATGATAAGACTCTGAGCAAGTGCCAAAAGCAAAAATTGAACTTCAGAGAATAAAACCCTAGAGTATTTTTCACAGAAAAGGGGCATTGCTCTGGTGTAAGGGGCATTAGAGCGTTCCAAATCTTTGTGTAATCCTAGTAGGGAGTGTCGGTGCTTTGGTAGAAAGGGTAGGGGGGCGTTGGCCTCTAAAAAATTCATAAAAAATGCCCAGAAAGTAAAAAAATCAAGTAAACTCAGTCAATCAAATTGAAGGTGATGAAATCAAGAGCCAATCAATCAGATCGAAAAATCAAAAATGGTATGGATAAGGTCAATAAGTGGGAAAAGGGCCAAAAAAATATCTAGGAAAGGAAACAAAAATCAAATCTCCTCCCTAGTGGAGTCGCCAATTTCTGTTACAGGTGAATCCTCCTGCGGACAAGCAGATTCCCTCTTGGTATCTAGACCCCTAAAACCAAGAAAGAAAGGGTGTTATCATTGGTCATTGACATCCTTTTAGATCTAATTAAGCTAATTAATGAAGAGGAAATAGAAAAGTGTACCTTTTTAAATGGAGTTTGTCCTCGCAAAATCCAAGTTGAGCTTCGATAAGTCCTGTAGAACAAACAAAGATACAAAGAGCTTCCTATTCTACTGATATTAGCTCAAATACAGATCTATCTACTAGAGACAAGTTTATGTGGAACAAACACAAACTTGAAAGAAATAAACCAAGCGCATATGTATATTAATGAGAACAAATAAAGAGTACTTACAATGGACCTCTGATGAAGGTGCAACAACTTCTTCCAGCTCTCCTTGTCCAACCCCTTTGCTCAAGTGATCTACATTGATTATGCTTCAATGACATCTCACTTATGGGATCATAAGTTTGGTGTAATTCTCAATCTCCATCTATGTACTGTATGTTTCCTATGAGATCATATGTTTCATACCTTCAATTTTTTCATATACCATGTACCTTTCACCATGAGAAGGCCTCCTTATATAAGCTTGGAGAGACCCAACCACTTTAGAGATCTTTGGGATAAGTTGAGGATTCCTCTCCTTCAGTTGTGGATCTTCCCTAAGATCATGCCTTGAACTCATATTCGAATCCAACCAACTTCAGAGATTGAGGGGATTCTTCCCTGATTTCCTCCAACAAACCAAATTTCGCCCAAAAAGGGCCAATGCTCCCTCAAAAGGGACACAAAGCATTGGAACACTCCCCTAGAAGAGGGTAAAAAGTGCCAGCGCTCCCTGACAGTATGTAGGGGAGCAATCTTTTCCAAATTTGACTTTTGAGTGGCTTTTTCAGTGGCAAAAGGCTTGTACTCCTTGTCAAGTGATTTATCTTCTTCAAGACTAGTCTTTGAGGTGTCTTAAGTGTCTTTACGATGTTGTTAGAGGCACAACATAGTCAAGATGGTAGTATGATGTTTGCGACACGCGTTGTCAAGATGCGACACTTGTGGACAAGATGCGACACTTACAACACTTGTAATGATGACACTTGAAACACTATTGAAGTGAGTAATTTTGATGTGTAACACTGATAGCCTATTGGAAAGGTCTTTTAGAGAACTACACATTACATCATCAAACTCTAACTATGTCTACAATTTGACTGTGGTGAGACAAAAAAAAAATTGTTTAGGGCCCCAAAACGGCCCTGGAAGTAATGTAAGATGTGATGACATGAAAACATATAAAATGAGCCAGTTGGATTAGCTAGGAGGCCACCAGTATCCACCTGGAAGATGTGTATGTATTCAGAAAACCCCAGAAGTGTAGAACCCACAATTACAAAGAATTACATAAGAACATGATGAACTAAAAATTGTTAATAGGAGCCAGTTGGAATAGGTGGGTGGCCACCAATATCCACTTGGATCAGTCCTTCCCCCTTAGGAATCAATGGTCTCCATTACGTTGAGTTCTGCCATAATTTGAGGAAACTTCTTCTAAATTTGGCCCCAGGTGAGCCACTTTCCTTGGTGGAGGAGTTGGCGTGCCTTGACAACCTGATAAAGCCATATCCTTTGCTAGAGAGTGCCCTGACCTATGTGTCCATGATCTAATCAGTGGATTCATTTTCCATGCAATCAGGGTTGAGCTATGTTGGTGTCAGCTATTCTTCGATCTCTGAGGTGTCCAATAATGGTGGAAAACATGGTTGAAGGAGGTCCACATTGAAAACTGGGTGCAAACCAAGGAGAGGAGTGTTGAGCTCAAAAGCATTGCTACCCACAACCTTGGTGATGGTGTAAGCCCCATAACGAAGTGGGAGGATATTTCGATGGGGCCCTGTAAGATGCTCCTTCTACAAATGTAACCATAACTTGTCTCCAACCTAAAACTGGTGTGGTACCTTGTGTTGATCATGGCGCTGCTTGTACTTAGCATGGGATTTCTACAAAATCTCATGGACCTATTAGCGAATGTGATGAATTTGCTCAATGAATCTGGTGGATTTTTTATTCTCATACTGAACATGGTAAGATTCTGTCTGTGTGGTGGCAAGAGGTAGTGAAACATCAATGGGACCCAAGGGTTAGAATCCCATCCCCACATGAAATGGGATATGGTCGATGGAGCTATGGAGAGATCTGTTGTCACTGTGCTAAAAATAGGGGAGACTCTCATCCCATGTATGTGGATGCTTAGAGTTGTACATGCGTAGGATGTGCACAATAATATGATTGATGACCTTTGTTTGGTCGTCTATTTGGGGGTGGAAAGAAGTGGATTTAGTTAGCTTGGTGTCCAACAATGACCAGAGACTCGACCAAAATGTGTTGAGAAACCTATTGTCCCAATCGGAGATGATGGTATGTGGTATCCCAAAATGGACCCACACTCATTTGAAGAAGAGCTTGGAAGTATCTACCACTGTGATATTCTTCTTGCAGGCTATGAGGATGGCCATCTTCAAAAATCAATCAACGACCACAAATACACAATCATTTCCTTTCTTAGTGGGTGGAAGGCCAGACATGTAATTCATTGAGATGGATTCCCAAGGATTCTCGGGAGTAGGAAGGGGGGTGTCTAATCCTTTCTTCTTGATGGTTGGCTTGACAATCGCATAGGCAATGCAATATTTGATATACTTGCTGACGTCTTGTCGAAGTTTTGGCCAATAATTTTTTTTCTGTACAACAAGCACAATTTTCTCCATGCCAAAATGTCCTACCATCTGACTGTAGTGGGCTTCCCAAATACGATTTGCACGCTCACTTACAGGAACATAGAGATGTCCCATATGGCATAAAAGTTTGTCCTGAATGTGAAAATTGGTGACAGTCGTGCCTGTACCCAAGAGCTGATAGGTGGCAGTGAAGTTCAGATCTTATTGATAAAGTTGGGGCCACTCAAATGCCTCATGTCCACATGAATGGAGCACAATGGTGAGTGAAACCATGGGAGGTAGATTGAGGCAGTCAACAACATGATTTGATCTCTTTTTATTATACTTGATGTTGAGATGGAACTGCTACAGGTAGGTGGAGCACTTCTGATGGAGGTCATTCTACAATGTATGAACTGTAAGGGATTTTGATGAGTGTGGATGATTGTCTCCTTTCCCAGAATGTAATGTTTCCATTGACGATAGGATTTTACAATGGCATACATTTCCTTGTCATAGGTAGGGTATTTCCGGACAGTATTTGGGAATGTCTCACTATGGTATGCCACTGGATGACTGTGTTGAGTGAGAATTGTGCCTACAACATAGTCAAATCCATTAGTCTCAATATTGAATGGTTTTTTCATATCGAGATAGGAGAGTATTGGATCTGAGCACAAGCGATGCTTCAGATCATCGAATTCTCGTTGTTGTTCCTTCCCACACATAAACATTTCCCTGCCATCGCCCTTGGTCACTTAGATGAGGGCCCATGCAATATGGAAGAATCCCAACATGAACCATCGGTAGAATTTGGCCAGTCCCAAGAAGCTTTGAAGCTCGGTTAGTGTGATCGGGGCTGGCCAGTTACAGATGACTTGGATATTAGTTGGATCAACATGTACCCCATGCTCATCAACAATGTAGCCCAAGTATTGGACCATGTTCATGCCAAAGAATCATTTTTCCAAGTTGGCATATAGCTTGTGTTGTCGTAGAGTTCTCTAAACCTATTGAATATGCCACATGTGCTCCTCCCACATTCTGTTGAAGATGAGGATGTCATCCAAATACACCACTACAAAAGAGTTGGTGAAGGGTCTCAATACATCATCCATCAACCTCATGAAATTGGTTGGTGCATTTGTTATGCCAACAGGCATGACCAACCATTCAAAGAGACCTTCTTTAGATTTGAAGGTTATCTTCCATACATTAGTTGGTTCAATGGGAACCTAGTGGTAGCTAGACTTTAGGTCAATCTTGTTGAATAAATTTCCCTCCTTGAGTTGGTTAAGATGGTTATCAATCCTGGGAATTGGGTATCGTTTCTTGACTATGATTTTGTTTAATGCTATATAATCAATGTAGAGTTGCCAGGTCCCATCCTTCTTCTGCACCAGTATAATCGGGCTTCCACAAGGGGAGGATTTGGGTATGATTTTCCCCTTTTGAAGAAGATCTTGGATATGATGCTTGATTTCATGATTTTCCATCAGTGATCGATGATAGACTGGTCCATTAGGAAGAGGTGCACCAAGGGTCAAATAAATTGGATGCTTGACTTGGGAGTGCATTGGTACCCCAGTGGGTGAGGAGAAGATATATATGTACTCTTCCATGATCCAATCCATTTGCTTCTGCTGCAAAGAGAGGCTTTGTGTAGAGGCCATAGATGTGGCAACAACCTTATTCTTACTGTGAGCACGGATGACAAAGAAGACGAACTTCCCGATCTGTGAAATGATCTTACTGCATTGCTTAGCAGAGATTAAAGAAATAGCAATAGGCGGCACTACCTTTGGTATCCTATACAATTGTCTACCCAAAGTAATAATACAATTGTGAGGTCTAGACTCATACACAACATGATGCTTCCACATATATGGTTTTCCTAAAATAACATCAAAAACTTCAAGGGAAACAATATCATACAATACCTCATCTTTGAAAGGCTTGATGTCATAGGGTAGATGACACTATTGGTTGACACATTGATCTCTTCCTTAGCAAATCTAGCTGATGGTGTAGGGATATAGGTGTAGTGTCATCGGTGAGTCGAGTCACTTGAAAACCTATGTTGATATCAGGTTCTTTTAACTTCCGCTATAGACAATGAAATTAATTGGAGGCCCCTTTACCCACATATGTGAGTGAAATAGGCATTCCCCTTCCTCTGGTTCTTCTAGTTCGCTTGGCTAGAATTTAGTGGTATCAATAGTGGCACTAGGTTCAACATCGATAATTTGATTCCCTCCTTGTATATTTGATTCAGAATCAGAATTGACCTCTGACTCGGAAGCCTTCAGCTTGGCCACGAGTGACTGTATGGAGCAGCATTCTATAGTGTTGTGCCAAGGGATTTTATGGTACTCACACCATTTTCTCGTGTCCTTCGTCATGTTCTCATTTTCCTTCTTGTGTTGTAGCTTGGACTGGTTGTCCTAAGAGTGGACATCTTTGCTCTGTCCCTTTCTATGTGGGTTGGGGCCATCTTTTCACTGCTTTGGCTGTGAGGATTTCTCATATCCAAACTCTCGCCTCTTGTTCTTATATTTATGCTCAATCTTGACAGCATATCTATAAGTCGTGCCCAATGAGGCGATGTCCAGAAAATTGATATTTGTTTGAATGTATCTTTGCAAACAGCTGCAGTATTTGAGCACTAGATGTCACTCAGATTCTTTGATACCTAATTTGGTGTGCAGGGTATGGAAAATATTGGTGAAATTTGGTACTGTCTAGTCCCTTTCTTGATGCAGGGTGGTCCATTTGGTGTATTGGTCCTTGTAGCTTCCAACATGGTAGTATTGTTCTTTAATGGCATCCCAGAAAGAATCCCATGTAGCGGAAACCAAAAATATTGAAAATTACTCTATGGCCCTTTGTTGAGAGTAAGTGTCCCACCAATCCTTAACATTGGGGATGGCCTTAAGGAGTGTGATTAATAATTGTGGCCCTATCGAAAAAATTGTGGACCAAAAAATACCCTTTGAGCAGATTCAACCATTTATCTAAAACATCCACATCTATCAGTCCTTCAAATAATTGAATATAAAAATTTACCTGTACCTTGAAGGGGGTTGCATGGCCACTTGATGAAGATGATTCTCCTGTGGGTAGTCATCGAAGGATTTGCACAAAGTTTTCCATCATTTTGTTCCTTTGTCATGCAAGGGCTTCCTTGAGTAACATTTTAAAAGGTATCCTGCTCCATCATCTTTCTTTTCATCTCTAATGGGTTGTTGTCAAGCTTGGCATGACCGATTTTGAAACGGTTCGATTAGTTCGAGTCCCAACTTCTTGTACCTAGATATTTTCAGGGACATGCACGAAGAAAAATAAATGAAGAGAAGACTGCTCTGATACCACTAGTTCATATTTAGGAGCGGAATGAACTAATTAACAGACTGAATAAAATAAACATGGAGATATGAATAACAACACAGATATCCAGTGAACAATATCTTTTATTGAATAAATGAAATAGGATGAAACTGTAAAACTGCAAAACTAAAACACTTTCTCGAATGGTGGTATCTATCTATGAGAAGAGATGTGGCTACTACACACATCTATCTGAGCAAAATCATTACAATGAGACTCCATATGGATTTTTGATATTACTCATGAATTCCAAAACCCTATACATCCAAAAACCTAACCCTAGGAGATGAAATGCCTAAATTTATGTGGTCCCCTATGGGTAAGTTGGTACCTCAATTCCATAAGTCATAACTTTTGCATAAGACCTCAATTTTAGGTGCGAGATAGCCTGTTGGAAAGGTCTTTTAGAGAACTACACATTACAACATCAAAATCTGACTGTGTCTACAGCTTGACTATGGCGAGCAAAAAAAACTTTGTTTAGAGCCCCAAAATGGCCATGGAAGTACAACAAGATGTGATGACATGAAAACATACAAAATAATCTATTTGGATTAGGTGGGAGGCCACCAGTATCCAGCTGGAAGATGTGTAGGGATTCAGAAAGCTCCAAAAGTGTAGAAACCACAATTACAAATAAGTACAGAAGAACATGTTGACCTAAAAACTGTCAAGAGGAGCCAGTTGGAATAGGTGTGTGGCCACCAATATCCACTTGGATAATTCTACATATGCTATATAGTAGTTGCATCTTGGCTATGGTGCTCTCAAATGTTTTCTGGTTCACTCTATTTTTCTCTCACTTGCATGCAACGATGACTTACATGAAACAAGGTTCTTCTCTTTTTGTACCTTTGTTCCAACTGTACATGTCTCATCCTGCCTTAACTACCTTGTCCAATCTGACACCATGGTTGATGAGTTGTTACATAAATGCCTCTCTATTTCTAAATCCATCATGTGATTTTTACCTCGTACTACCAATTTTTTGTGATTTTTAACGACTTTTACCATTTAATATTATACGACGCCTTTATAACCTATCACTCCCACTTTGTATCTATTGTTTCCATGCTTTAATGCTTCGAAAGGTATTGTCATTTCCAAACTGCGCAATGGTTCTTACGGTTGCATCTGTGTGCTTCAAAGTCTTCCTCTTATGTGTATTGTCTTTTAAATTGGTGCAATTCTATTTTAATGTGTGATAACCATTCCTTATGTGCCATCGCCAAGGCCTTGTACTCTGTAATCTTTTTCCTTTTTCTCTATCTACTTTTTATTTGATTTTATTCCTTTTCCTACTTTTTGTTGTTTTTATGTGGTTTTCCTTCCTACTATGGTACAACTACTATAATACACGGGTTCTAGCGCAACCCAAATTACTGTGAATATTGTTGACCATCTCTATAGAGTTTCAACTGACTTCCATTCACCATTCCTGCAATGAATTTTCCATTCAAGGTCTCTAATTGCACAACACATGTCTTTGTTATGTGTTGAATCACATAGGGTCCTAACCAATGCATTCTAAACTTTCCTAGATGCTACATGAACTTGTTTTCATAGAGTAGTACTAGATATCCCACTTGAAACTTTTTTTGTTTGATGTGTCTATCATGCCAAGATTTCTCTATAGACTTTTTCACTTGCTGATGAAAACCCGTGACAAATCGATCTTCCTCAATCTGTACTAACTCTTCCAATCTCTCCTATATTTCCCAAGTGTCTGATAGCTCAATGATTTCTGCAATGCATAGGCTAGGTAGAATAAACTCCATTGGCATCATTGCTTCCTCCCCATAGACCAATATGAAAGTTGTCTAATCTGTCAACTTTTTACTTGTCATCCTATAATCCCATAACACAGTAGGAACTCTTAAGTCCCAATCATCTCTCCCTACATTGAAAACTTTAGTGAAGGAATTCTCCAAGATTTCATTGAAATCATCCACTATTCCATTACCCCGAGGATGATACGGGGTACTCTTCTGATGATGGATTTGGAACTCCTCGTTCAATGTTGCAATTGTCTTATTCAGAAAGTGTGTTCCTTTATCACTGAGTAATATGCATGGACATCCAAACCTTGTGACTATACTCTCAAGCAAAAACCTCGTAGTCGTCTCTATAGTGCAATATGTAACTAGCATTGCTTCTAACCATCTTGTCAAATACTTCGTCACAATGATGATGTACCTTGCCCCTGATCTTCTTGCTTGTGGATTGATTGGTCCTACAAAATGTATATGCCATTTGTCAAATGATTGCAACGTGACTTGTGTATTTAAAGGCATTTCATCCCTCCTAGATGGATTTCCCACTCATTGACATACATCACATGACTGACAGTATTCCTTTGCATATTTGTGAAGTGTAGGCCACCAAATCCCCTACGCACAAAATATTTTGTGCAGTTTCTTTGCCTACATAATGTCCTCTTGCAATATCGTCATGCTCTTCTTCAAGTATCATTGATGTCTCATGTTCCAACATGCATCATCTCAATATTCCATTTGCACCCAACTTGTATAAATTCCCTACAATCAACTGATAATCTGTTGCTTTCACTACGAGTTGTTTCTTTTGCGCTATTATCATATCTGATGGAGGCATGCATGTACTTAGAAATTGTACGATGTCTGAGAAGTACTCATCCACCATATTTACTGCAAACAGTTGTGCATATGGTAAGTTGTCATATAAATTGTCTGTGTCTTCTCCTTATAGTATGTGCGATAGATGATATGGCTCTGCATTCAACTTCCCCGGCTTTACTACAACCTCAAAATCATATTCCTAGAACAATAGTATCCATCTGCATATTCTCCCCCCCCTCCCCAACATTGGCCTATTGACTAAGTATTTTTAATGCTGAATGGTATGTGTACATCATAAAGTGAGACCCCAATAGATAATGTCTGAACTTCTATAGTGCATACACCATTTCCAATCCTTCTCGTTCCGCGGTAGTATAATTCTTCTCTACTATAGACAACTTCCTACTTGCGAAAGAAATTGGGTGATCTATCTCCTTCCCCTAGTTGAGATAGTATCGTTCCCAATGTTATGGACGATGCATCTACATGTACATGGAACTCTTTTTTCCAGTCAGGAAAGATAAAAATCAACACGGTTACCAATTTTTGTTTCAAGGTGTCCAACCACTTCTGACATTCCTCGTTCCATTGAAACTTTTCTTCCTTCTTGAGAAAAATTTCCATCGGTGTTGTGATCTACGCATAGCCATTAATAAATTTCAGGTAATAGCCTGTATGAACTAGAGTTTCCCCCATTTTTATGATTGATGTAGGTGCTTCTAAATCCAGAATGAATGCAATCTTAGTTGGATCTAATATCAATCCATGTTTATAGACTACTTGTCCCAACAAAATTCCAAATGGTGCTTAAAAGATACATTTCTTCAGGTTCGAAAAAATCTAACACTGTCTACACCTATCCAACATCATCCTGAGTACTTCTATGTGATCCTTCAGTAGACTGAACACAGTCCAATCATCCAAGTACACTTCAAAGAAATTATGAATAAATGCTTTGAATGTTCCTACCACAACTATGGAAAATATTTTTGTGGCATTATTCAGTCCAAACAGAATGACTGTATACTGATAAATCCCCCACTATGTCATGAAAGTGGTCTTATGTCGATCCTCCTGCACAATTTTTATTTGATGGTACCCATAGAATCCATATGTGAAAGAATAAGTTTCTTGTCCTCCTACATTCTCCAATACCTCATATGTGAATGGTGTGGGAAATGGATCATGTAAACACGCGTCATTCAACTTCCTTAGATCCATGGAGATCTTGATTACTCCTTTCTTTTTGTCCTACACTACCATTGGACTGATCCTTTCAGATTATTCTACCAGTTCAATAATTCTTGTGTCCAACATCCTGTCTAGTTCATCTTTCACCATCTCTTTGTACTTTGGATTTAACCTGTAACGTTGTTGTCAAAATGGATTAGCACCTAGTTTCAATGGAATCTTCATGTCACCTAAGTCTCCAATTATCCTCTTCATTTCTAAAAATGTAGTTGGGAATAAGTATTGGTATTCTCATAGTAATTATGTGATCTTATCTATTGTCTCATCACTCCAATAATCTTCTATCTATGAAAACTTGGGATTCTCCATTTTCCCAATGTTTACCTTCCGTGTATTTATCGGCTATGTGTATGTGGCAGAATCGGGCTCTGGCCCTTCTACTGCTCATTCTCCTTATATTTCAGGTACTTTTACATTTCTAGGATATTCTTCATCATGTTCTTCCTTAGCTACATTGTAGCATTCCATTAACTCGTAGAAATTTATATTGGCTCTATGCACACTACACACTGATACTACCTCCATTATCCCTTCTTCTAAGAAATTACTTTGAATATCCTGTAGCACCGCATCTATTGATGGAGATTCATGTTCAAATGTGAACATGACTCTGAAAATCTGGACCAACTCTTCCCATTGTGTTGTCTCCCTGCGCATTTCCAATTCCAAATACCAGTTCTTCAGAATTGTGTCTAGTGTGTGTATGAATCTGTGTGTCCATTCTATCTTTGGTAATGAACTCCATAAATCCCTACACTACTCAACATGACCTGTTGTGTCAGTCTCTCATGTATACTTCTGCACAATGTGTTCTTCCTCCATACCAAACCTTATTTGCATGAGTCTGTTGGAATGTGACCATTCTTTTATCCCCTCTCTATGTGAAACTCACCATCTAGATGGGGTTGCTTTTAGGACAACATATAGTGCTAACAATATTTTCTGTTCGGGTACTTGCAAATCAAATGTCTTTACAAACATGCTTATATCATTTAATTTTTCATACCTGGGTGGATCACACATCTCCGTTCCAATCCAACACGTGGATCGATTTATGTGTGAACATCATCTAGTTGACACTTCATGCATCCTCTGTTGCCAATGATCTATACCTTATTTTGAATCTGATGTACACGAACTAATACTTCTCCAACTCAACACACCATCCACAGTTGGGTTGATATAATCCTCCAGCCATGTAGTCATTTTATATAAGT
>JASDQU010739341.1:55083-71568 GCA_032191745.1 Picea mariana | reverse complement strand
TTATTGTAACAGAGCACTGCTCGATTGGAGGTTGCCCCCTCGAAGAGGCCTGTGAACATTGCTATCTGAATCAAGTTCTATTTCTGTTCAAGTGCTATTTCTGTTGCTATTTCGTATATCATTTCTGTGTATTGTGAAGATTATGCTGGATATTTCACTTTTATTCTGTTATTCCTAGCATTTCGTTTCTGTTCTGCATATTTTATATATCTGGTATCTTGCATCATTTGTAATCATTGTAAACAATTTCAGGAACTGAAACATTTTATTTCAATTATTGAAATTGGTTTCAAACCGAAGGAACTCAAATTGTATAAATATTAGGGTTTTCCAAATGTATTAGTGTTGGCAGAAGTGCAAGGGCATGATTTTAGCTCTTCAGAACTTGAATGTAATTTTATGAAGCTGAATTGAATACACATGCAGAAGTCTTGAAGTTTCCATGAAAATATTCTAATCGTGGTGAATTGGGTTTTCTCTCCTTTCTTTGTATGTATTTCTTGTATTTATGATTTCATTTTCATTGTCTTTTGTTTAAATTGGATAGTCAAAGGCCTAGAATTCATCTTGTGATGCTCTCAGCTGAATCAATTGAAACTGTGTTAAGTTCTTCCTAATTAATTCAGAATTCATTTATTTAATACTCTGATGCATTTATATGTCTTATTTTCTTCCTACACTGTAAATTTACAAATTATAACTCAGATTTATCACCTCATTTAGCCTTTATCCTATGGATATTTCTACAAACCAGTCAGTGCTTCCATTCGTTTTCATATGTTTGACTTCATATCCCTAAGTGTCCCTCCCCTTCCTTGCCATCAAAATTATAAAAAAACAAGCAAACAGCAAAACCTATACATTGATTGTCAAAGAAATACGAAGTGACAGGAGAGAGCCCTCTCTGAGCTGAGAAGGCTAGTACCCAGCTCTAAAGTTGGTTTGTAGGTTACCTCTGTCATTTTTTTTATCAGTTGAACAAATTTACAGAGTGCTAACACTATTGATGGTTTTCCAAATGTGATATGAATAACCATAGGTGCATATGGACTCTGGATTGAGTCAAGATATGTGGACCCGGGATGGGGTTCATATCATGTATGATTGACATGTATATGACTTGTCTTGTTGTTTATTTATGATCATTGGACATTTCTAATTGACATGTTGTCTCTAGATGGGTGTAGATATAAGGAAACATTTTCCAAATAATCTTACACATGGGAAAAGGGTTCTATCATGAGATGCAACATGAGTACCATTAGGGAGAGGATGTCTAGGTTGGGAACATCTAAAAGTAAAAATAAGAGAAGAGGTTGGGATGTGATGAATAATCTCTATTTTTCATTTTAAATAAAGAATTACTTGTGCATGGAGTGACACAGGTGGGTGAATAATATGCATTTAGTAATTAAAATAATTATTATTTTGCATGAGATGGACATATAGCATGAGCCTCAAAGGATATATAAGAAAGGATGATTGGGCTTGAGAGATCACATTTTTGCACCCTAACGTTGGATGGATGTCATAATGCTAAAAAAATTCTTGGAAATCTAATGTTGAGTTTGGTCTCAATATTCTGTATGTACTTGGGATGTGGGGAATTCATATGCTCTAAAGGAACCACACAATTACAATGCTAGTTTTTGTACTATTTTCATATAACCCATTGCATCTCGAGGGCCCCTGGAAAGAAGAGTACGCATTTGGGAGTTGGTAGGGTGGTTAATTGATAAGAAAATTATATATTTGGAAAATAAGAATTGGAGCTAATACTTGGAGCAGGCTTGGAACTGAAGAATCATTAAGGAAGGATCTTTCACAACCTTCTGTAAAAAGCATGTTAGTTTAAAAGTTGTAAAAGTATTTTCATTTCTTTGGGAAATTGGGAATTGGTATTTGAGGTTTGAAATTTCTGAAAATTTCCAAGAGAATTAACATGTGTTTTAAGAGTTGAATTTGTTGAGTAAATTGCCTACTTTTAATTGTTGAAACTTGAGCTTTTTGAAATATAATACTTATAATCTAATTAAACAATGAATTAATGGTAATCCTCCTCCAATATAAGAAAAGAAAAGAATAATTATTATGGTTGCATGCACAGAGAAAGAGCATTGAAAGAGGATTGTGTATGCATCAAAGCTTTGATTGAAGTGTGTTCTTGATTGACCATTATTAATTCTATTGTATAAATGTTGTTATTGAGTGTTTCAAAATGAATGACAAACATAGTAGATAGGGTAACAATGAGTTGAAATAGAGTTGTTTTAGTCACTATATTTCTTACAATTTGAGAAACAAATGTTATATGGAAAATGGTATTATTATTTTCATTAAGGGATTCTTAGTTCCCTATTGAGAATATTGCAATATTTCCATAGTGGGAAGAAAAGAGCCATTGAATGACTAGTAGAATATGAGTCATTGTGGGATGTGTTAGTCCCTAAAGTTTCACTTGGCTGTGAGAGGGAAATCTAGGGCATCATCAAGTTATTTCAATGGTATTTTTAAGGGTTTTGAAATGGATTTTTGGAAAACGGTTGAAAGCTGGTTCAAGGATTTTCAAATAAACATATAAATGAATGTAAAAGCAAGAAAACATCCCACTGATTTAGTAAATGGTAGTCACCCTAATAGATCATAAAATAATGTAAATAAAGAAGGGAATATATGAGAGTATCTAGTTTGTCAACTCCATATGGATTTCTTATTTCAAAATATCATTGAGAAATAAGAACATGTACTTGAAGACTATCTTGATAATAAACAAAAACAACAAAGTTTTCACTATGTTACTTAAAATCAAGAAATCAAATGCATTGCAACAAAATAAATTACTTCAAGTAAGAAAATAAATAGAATAAGATATCAAAGAGGACCTGACCATCAACATGTCTTTTCCATTTAGTATCAATATGGAATACAAATTGTCTTACATGAATTTTTACAAAAAAGGTCCTTGAATTCCAAACTAATATCCTTCATACAATCTTCCTTGTGTCTATTTAAAGTACACATAATATTACTATGGATCCTATTTTCTAGTTTATAGTTTGTAATAGGATCTAGTCAATGCCTATCTTCTAGGAGAATCAACTCAAACGAGCACTTAAAATGCCAATATAGTAGAAGTCTCAACAACTAACCCAAAAAATATTTTACAAAAACTTGTCAAATCCCACAAAATTTGGAATCGTATCTTACTGAGTTGTTCCATCCAAAATATCAAAATTTCATTTGATCCAAATATAGGAATTGAACTATTCATCTTTTTGCTCCCTAAGAAACAACATCAAAACATTCAAAACTGCAGGAAAGAACTTCATAGACCATCATGGTATAATGACTGCACTGGATTTGGTGTCTCTCTTCTTCATTTTGGTTGTCAACACAATGTTATGCCAATATAAACTAGAATTGGATTCTCGTACCTCCTTAAGCAGTGCTTTTTGTTATTTTCATTTCCTTTTAAAATCTTGTATCTTCTCTTTCTGTCTAGAATTCCATTGATCCGCCAGAGCTTTCTCTTTCTTTAATTTTTTTACCATACCATGTAACTCCTTAATCATGTCTTTTTCTTTTCTATCTTTAACTTTAAAATTTGGATATTCCTCTACAAGTGCAGGTAGATTCAGGTCTATAGCAGCTTGAGGTTTTTTTAATTTGATCATATATCTTGAAGATAATCCAGATCTATGATCTTCATCTTTAGTGCTATCAGAATCCCTAGTCTCTGGAAGGTCTAGAATTTGATCTGGTTATGTAAAAGGATCATCTTTGTCATCAGAAACTACACCTGTACATCTAAACACAGATTCAGATTTTGAAGTTGATTTAGTGGTTTCTCTTGTCACAGGTATCCTGGAGTATTGACCAACATGTTTTCCCTTTTCTTGTCTCTTCCTCAAGTTTTTAGATTCTTTCTTAGTCGTGTGCAAAGAATGTGTCTCTCCCTATTTTTTGATGTCTGTATTGGAATCTTTTGAATTATCCTCTATAATTATAATATTCTCCTTTATAATGGACAAATGAAACATGGACTTTGAATTTAATCTAAATTTATTGGCATCTCTGGTGGAGTTTCTCCTAGGGCACTTAGGCATCGGTATTGGATTTTTTCTCTGTTTTTTGCCTTTTGTATTCTTCTTATTTGTAGATTTATGTTTATGCTTGACCAGGGTCTGAATTGGGCTCATAGTATAATTGTCATCTTCATCAATTTCCATCTTTATATATGGATTAGAAAATATGTCAATGTCTTCATTTGGTTTAGATTTATTACCTTGACTAGTGGTAGATTCCTCATGATATTTACATACAAGAAAATATCCAATGGTTTGATGAGTTTGTGATTTCCTCTTGCTAGCCTAAGTTACCCTAGCTGCAGGTGATTCTTCTTTAATTAAGAACTCAATGGCTTTACCATTATGTTTATGTTGGGATGATTTCTTCTCTTTGACACTTTTGGATCTAGTTGACTGTAAATTGTTTCTTAAAGATTCGCTTAGCCAATCCTAGTATCTCTGGACTTTGTTTAAAGAATATATTACCAATGTATTATTAAACCATGATGAAAGAGACTCTCTTTTGCTGTAGCAGGATGGGATTGCACCCTCTTGGAAATTTTAGATAAACTCTTAAGCAGAAAGTAGGGTAAATTAAGAGGATAATCACCATTAATATGAATTAGCAGTTTGATATGGTAGAGATAAACCAATTAAAACCTGCCCTCACATGTAATGTACTTGTGGATGCTTAGCAAAGTGATATGTCATTCCTTCTTTACCCAGCTATGTGGTATTCCCTTTTTCCAGTTATGGTTTTGTTTCTCTGGGATTAAAAATCGATTCAAAAATTCCATAACTACATTCTCCTTCTTCCACCACCTTTCTCCACCAACTGGAAATCTACAAGCTTTAGCAATCAAATGTTCAGTCACAAGCATCAGTAATTTCCCAACTATAGCTTCAAAGCCATCAAAATTTTGTGTGAAGACCATTGAAATATGTTCATCATGTCCCTGGAAGGTTGTGAAAAAGTCAAACCAACCCACATATTTGAACCTCTACACCATTTGAGGGTATGCTTCGAGTAATCCTATTCCCTCGGGCTCTAGTATGATAATTTGGCCCCTTTTCTTGGATCTCATACTACTAATATGATCCTGTAAACAAATCTAAGATGTTTAATGCTTTAAATTTTCAATTCTCGTGGGTTGTTAAGAACTAAAAATCATTTCTTTCTTTGATTTGATCCCTGCAAAAAATAATCGATGCACTAAAATAGAAGGTGACAATTTTGCTTATGATATTCAAACATGTTGATTTGATGCAGGTGTGGTGGGTACAACTCAATCCCTCATATGTAGTTGTTATTATTGTAGTATCAACCTGAGAAAATATCGTGGAGAGTCATGCATATCCTCTAATCAGGATTTGAGAAATTATGACGCGATCAGGGCAACTTGGCACATGTAAAAATATGATTATTCCTAGCACTATAGGAATAGCACTATTCCTGTAGCACCATTTGTGACTTGGAAAAAATTCAAAAATTCAAATAATGAATGGACAAGTGATGTGACAAGATTTATCATATCAAATTCTAAACCTTTAAAACTCCAAAAATCATTTAAAAGTGCAATAAAAATTGAAAAAAATGACCCTTTAAACCAAGACGTAAAGACAAAGTTTTGACAAAAAGCATAAGAATGGAAAAACAAGGACTAGGGACACTCACTTAATCAAAAAAAAAGAAAAAAACCCATAAGACATCGTCCCTTTCGACATCACCTACTTGCACAAATGAACTCTACTCAAGGTAGCTATTGGGACTGCGAGAACTAGGCTTCTGCAATAGTCAGGGAATGGGAGGTGATCGTCTTGTTCATTCTTCATTATAATTTCTTTGTGCGTGGTTCTACCCTTGTTCCTTATTAACTACTTAGTGATTCAAATTCATATTTTCATTCTATTCTAGGTTACTGTATAACTCATTGTCGTAACAATTATCAATATAGCACTAGAGTTAACCATAAGACAAATCTATTTTACTATGCATACACACATAATTCACAACCAAACACATAAAAGACAGACAAAACAAGATTTAGTATCATCTTTCTATCATTCATTCATTGATTATTCTATTCAAGAGACTATTACATTCAAGAACTATGGAACCCCACATAATAGATCCTACAATACTACTCGATAATCATCATATGGAGGAACCCCTAACAATGAACCACAACTCGAGGAGAAAACCCATTTTCCCAACCTGTTACATATGCATACAGAAATCTAGGGCTAAAAATCTTAATCTGTTCATCCCAAAAATACCCCATTACAATGCATACTTCCCTTAGCTAATTGGAGATTCAAGATACTTTTCCATCTTCATGCTTCTTTCGGTTGTTCTTCTATTTATATAATTTCATGATGTCATCCTTTTGTCATGCTTTATTCTCTTTATTTTTTCTCTTTCTTTATCCTCTGTCGGCTTTATTCTTCTGTTTGATTTATTCTCTTGTCTGTGTGGTGTCTTCCTTCTACACATTGTCCTCCTAGATGCACCTTAGTTGCACACTCCCTAGCTTTATCTTCTTCTTCTGTGCACTTTTCCTATAATTAATATTTGTTGGGTGCAAGCCTATTTTTAGGAAAGATCTAATTTTGGAGGGAAATGCCTAATTTTTTTAGAAGAACAACCGGCAATAAAAGAAGCATGTGCAAGGAAAAACAGCATGTGCTTGGAGCAACATGCAGAGCGCACAGGTAGTTTAACCTAACCATGTCAAGTTTAGGGTTTTGGTAAATATTGTAACAGATTATAATCTTGCAAAATAGTATAAATAAGAACCTAGGAGGTCTAGGTTGAGATTGTTTTTGGTTGCTAGTTCTGTTTGGTTCGAGAAAGAGGACTAGTTATGTTCTTCTCGAATACTAGTTTAGTTATTGTTTTGATATTGTTGTAAAGATGTTGAGTTGTAGAAGAGTCAAGTAGGCTATATTTTGAGGGTTAGGTCACAGGCTGAGGATCTTGGTGTGATCTAGTCCACCTCACATAGGTTATTAAATATTTTTCATGATTGTATGATGGGATATGTAGTGTGCACAGTGCCATATTTTGCATAAATATAAATAAAAGAGCATAGCAGCCGGATCTTTGTGGACGTATTCTAGGATGGGGTGAACCACAGTAAAACATGTGTTATCTGTGATGTTTCTTGTATATTTACCTTCTATCAGTAGTTAGTTTATGAATGGATGAATGAATGGTTAAGATAGATCTAGTAGAATGCATGCATGGGCTTAACAGATGAATGAATCCTAGTAATAATAAATTGAATAATCAGTTTAATGCATGAAGAAGATGAAATACAATCCTAGATACCCACTTACTCCTAGACTACAAATATTTCTCTCTCTCTCTCACTTCTAGGCTGACCTAGGTTCACATCTGAACAAGTTTCCAAAAAACCCTCTAAAACTATCAGCCCTCCTAGTAAACCAGAAGGCAACAAAATGCACAGGGTGCACTGCACAGTGTCACCTGAGATAGTTCTATGGGTGACTACAATGATCAGGTGCTTTTAGTCTAGGAGTGAGTGGGGATCTGGGATTGTATTTCATCTTCTTCATGCATTAAACTGATTATTCAATCTATTATTCATAGGATTCATTCATATGTTGACACATACAAGAAGGTAAATATACAAGAAAAATCACAAATAACACATGATTTACCATGGTTCACCCCCTCCTAGGATACATCCACAAAGATCTATCTTATATGCTCTTTTATTTAGATTTCTGAAAAATATGGCGTTGCATGCACTACATCTTCCATCATACAATCATGATTTTTTTTTAATAACCTCTATGAGGCAGACTAGATCACACCAGGATCCTCATCCTATGACCTAACCTTATAAATATGGCCTAATTGACTCTTCTATAGCTCAAAAAATTTACAACAATATCAAAACAATAATTGAACTAGTATTCGAGCAGAACAGAACTCGTCCTCTCTCTCGGACCGAATAGAACTAGCAACCAAAAACAACCTTGACCTAGAACTCCTAGGTTCTTAGTTATATTGTTTTACAATATTATTATCTGTTACAATATTTACCAAAATTCTAACGCTAACATGTTTAGGTATAACTTCCTGAGCGCTTTTCATGTTGCTCCAAGCGCATGCTTCTTTTCCTTGCACATGTTGCTTTTCCTAACAGTTGTTCTTCTCCAAAAATTAGGCCTTTACCTCCAAAATTAGATCTTTCCTCAAAATAGGCTTGATCCCAACATGATTTTTCCCAAAACTATATCCAAATATGCAAAACCATTTCCAAATTTTACTGTTGAACTAGAATTGGATCTCAGGACCAAAATGGGTCCAGGAAGGCCTAAAAAATAAATTGCTCAGAATGGATTCAAAATGTACATGTGCGTAGGCCTCGTTGATACAAACCCAATGCAACTTGAACAGGCTCAAACAGACGTTGTATGCTCCAGATATCGTGATATTTTCATTTTGCCAAACAGGCAAAAAATTGATGAGTGTACAGTTTGTACAGTGCCACGTGGCAGGTGACTGTACAGGTTGTGAGGCCATACAACTGATGTGGCAGGTTACAATTGGTGTTGATCTGGGCAGACAGGTGGATGATTTGGGGAGTGACACGTGTCATACACTACAAGGGTGACATGTGGCAAGTCTGTACAACTGACGTGGCAAGTCTGGACATCAGAACAACATGTGGCAGGTCTATACAACTAATGTGGTAGGTCCATACATAGGAACGAAATGTGGCAGGTGTGATGATGTGGAAACTGTGATAATTGGGCAAAGATCGTGATAGGTGGGAAAATGAGATTTTGACATGTGGTAGGTTATCTGGGCGAATAATGTGGTGCCACGTGGCCCAGTCCTGGGCTGCCATGTGGCACCCCTCCATTGGTTGTTTGGTATGGTAAAACATTGTTTTGGAGTCCACCGGGTTCAAACCCTAGACCTCCATGGGCATAGAGACTTCGCGTAGGCCGGGCTACCAGCCTTCCTACCTAGTAGATCTTACTTTATAATGGTGCCACAACTATATAAATTTGGTGCTATACATTATTAGCGAAGGTTAGGGCTCGAGATAGGCCCCTGCCCCCAGTCGCAACACTCACATTTCCCATCGCATATGACCACACATCTATCATTTGGCACGACGTTTGTTATGGTGTATCTCCAATGAATAGCTCCTAATCACGTCACTATAACCATATAACTCAGCATGTAACCGGATACATATACCTTGGGCATGGAGATATATGTATAGTGCCCAGTCAGTTGGGCTAGCCCGCCGACCAAGGTGCTAGTCCAGGAGCTAATGTTCGGGGGGGGCAGTTATATTGTTAGAGCGCGTGGAGACATATCCTATGGCCATATAGACAACCACAGGACCAGGAGTTGGGGCTTAAGGGATAGACCAGTGCGCCAGTAGAGCTAGGGCCACATGGAAGGCGTCCAGGTGATGAAGAGCCAACGAAAAACTAGTTGCACCCTGATTATTTTCCATTTAGTGGGTTTTTGACATTATAAGAAGATTTTTATTGATTTATTCAACAGTTTTGGGAGATTTTCATCATTTTTGGGGGATATTGGGCCATTTTTTAGGCCAAATATTGGGGAGAAGTTGGGAGGTTGTTACCCATTTCTAGTATATATAAACCAGAGGTTATTGAGTCCATGGGAGGAGTTTCAGAATAGGTTTATGCTGAAGAATTATTGAGCCAAATCCATTTTTATTTAGGGAATCCATTGAGGAGAGAACCTTTATAGACCATTTTTGGGAGCTCCGTTCATTTGTTTTCAGTGTCGTTAGTTTGGTTGGGTTCTAGAGATCTGGTAGAACAAGACTAGATGAGATTGAAATGTTTTTGGCACTATTGTGATGTACTTTTAAATATTTGAACAAAAATAAGAAATCCTCAACCACTGAGACAAAGGCCTGAAGACATAGGCGAGATTGTCGAACTTCGTTATCATCTTGTTGTTATGGTTTGCTATTCTTCATGCTTATGTTCAAATCTGTATATTGCTTAATGGTTGATATGTTTCTTCTTTAATTCTTCCTCTTTCATTAATTTCCTAAATGGTAATTTAACACATGCAAGATAACTCAACTATTGTCGTTTAAAAGATCTTTTTGGATCAATTGTCCTACAGGCCCCCAACACTCACCCGTGTCTTGTCTCGAGCCACTCAAGCTTGTTTCCTGCTCTTCCATACCAAAATGAATTTTTGAGAGGAAACGTTTACTATCTCCACCTTGTTGATGATTGTGGCCTCTCTTTATTCTATCTCCTCTACCCCCTACATGGTCAAGTTTGTAATTTTTTCCTCTGCTTCAATTTCTTCCTGCTTGACCTTAACCTTCACAATGGCCAATTATCCAATTACCCTCACTGCTTCTTCCTATAGTGGTCCCAGTCTCTGTTGAAGGATGTTTTGTTGATCCTTCATATTTTCTAACTCCATGTATGAATTCCTCTGCGCCAAAATGGTTTTGATCCACTATACTAGTGGAAGTGTCATTATATTCTCTGAAGCTTGACATTCTCTTTCTTATGTTTCTCTAAAGTGTGCTTCCACAACCTTCATTTCTAGGTATTTTACCAACTCGGTACATATCTGTGCGCTCTCCTCACATATTTTGGCACATTCTCCTACTTTCCTAATATTGGCAATTGTTGTCGTCATCATTCTCTCCCTGCCTTCGTGCACTTCTGGTGGCGTTCCTAGCATGCTCTTCTATTTTAAGTCCTCAATCTTCTCATGGAATCCCTTAATTATGTCCCTGATTTTTAACACTTTTTCCTCCATAGTAGCTTCTACTACTATGGGGACTTCTGGGATTGATTTATATAATTTTTGGACAGCTGCTTGAGTTTTTTGTGCTATGTTTTCAACTTTGTCCTCTTCCTTTAATTCTTTTTTGGTCCTCTCCTCAAGCTCGTATTTATTCTTCGTAACTTATTCTATTATTCCTTAAACTTCCTTTTTTTGTTGAAGAGTCATGTCATGCTTCTCCTGTAATTGGTCTCTTTCATTCCTTATCATTTCCATCTCTCTGTGTGCTTCCTCTCCTCTATTCTTCATTTCTCACAAAAATCTTGCTTGCAATTCTTGTAGTATTTTCATGGGAATCCTTGATACGACTAGATTGAGATACACCAATGCATTTAATTTCTCATGTAACTTTCCCATTGATGACTCCACCACATATGTCTCAATCTGTAATGTTCTATGACCTGTTGTTAGCTATGTCAAGACCGGCTGACTTTCCCATTGACGACTCCACCACATATGTCTCAATCTGTAATGTTCTATGACCTGTTGTTAGCTATGTCAAGACCGGCTGCATGTTTTCTACTTCTCTCCTTGGCATCGTGGATGGTCCTTCCTCTATCCTATTCTCTTTCTTGATTCTTGCTACTTCCAACATCTGTTGGAGTATGACCAACTATTCCTGCACTTTTTGGTGTTGTTCTACTTTCTTCCTATCCACCTCCTCTATTATTTCCTCCACAACATGTCTGACCCGGTATCCGATCCTATCCATATTATCATCAGGAAATGCATACAATAGGGTTTCTCTATGCACATTTTCCTTCTTGTGTTCCCCCCCATCTAGGTTCTTTCCCTGTATACTTCCTTTTTTCCCCTGCTATTGAGACTAGTTGTTGCTCCTCTCTTGTGGATGTCCCAATCATATCTCCTACGCCATTTATTTCTCGTCATTAGGATCCTCATCACTTATGTCTTTCTCTTATTTCTCTTCTAGTTTCCCTATTTTCTTTGCTGGGATTTTCCATTCTTCCTCTCAGTCATCCACTATCAAATACACATCCTCCGTGGTTAACCTGTAACTAGTTGGAAACAATTGACACGCTAGGTCCTTCTTGACTTGCACATACATATGGTGCATTCCTAATTTAAACCATGTGATATCCTTATACATGACTACTATCTCCGTTGATATGCACGGTGTGTTCGCAACTAGATCCACAATATTTTCCAAGTATACAAAAAATGTGGCATTACTTTTGTTTTGTCTTCTTTTAATTTTTGTGTGCCATAAGTTGGCATACCTCCAAGACAAATTACCTCTTCTCAATGTGTGCATGTGCTGGTAATACCCTGGTTCTTTCCAACCAACCATCACAATCATAATTAACAACCATGCGTAATGGAACTTTGTGCCCTTTTCTTGGGCCTCAATGCAGTCTTATAAAAATTGGTTTACTAAAAAGGTATCCAAGTTCGTATGAACCCCTTCATCACATTTCTCTCCATCTACAATTATTGTAGCTGGTACTTCATCCTTCTTGCACTTTCGTAGAAACTTATAGGCGAGCACCTGCATTGCAAACCAAAAATTGGGGTCACTAATATTTTTCACATCTAGTCCCCTCTTACCCCTGAATGTATGGAATTTTTCCTTCGCTAACTATGAGAGGGACCACTCTACTTCCTTGTTAAATAAAATGGTTGGGTCCTCCCCGGCCTTTGGAAGTCCTGATATATGCACAATAAGAGCAGTATCATCTGATACCGTGGGATCAAGCAAGAGTGTCCCCCCATGAACACACCTTAGAAACACCATCACACATGCATTAATTTCCACACTTCACCTGAAATATGGAATATCAAACAAGTTTAATATACTTTCCTTATCCAACCCCATTGCCCACTCCTATGTTTCCAACAGGATTTATCTTGTTCCTAGTATGCTCCTTGTGCAAAAATAATTTTCTCTTTCCAAATCTGGGAATTTTTGTGCATTAGTGATGTCATAGTCCATAAAATTTAGACCTGCAATATTTCCAAGCATTTCTCCTTCACTTCTTACACCGGGTGGAACTGTTGAGTACATTCCATTGGCTCATACATTGACAGGTGGTGCATTATCCATATGCGAAAACATGTAATCTCTGTGAAAACTTCATTGTCAAACCGAAGTCAAAGCGTTGGCTACCTCCTCGACCTATGGTGTCGTTACTAGTCACTTCGATTGTTTTCTAGATGTTGCATATGATGCTCCAACATTCAATGGTGCCATTCGTTTCCTATGAAAGATTATTGGACTAACTCTGTGATCCAGATTTAGGAGCGGAAAGAACTGATTAACACAATGAATACAATAAATACATAGATATGAAGAACAACACTGATATCCAGTGAACAATATCTTCTATTGAATAAATGAAATAGGATGAAACTATAAAACTACATAACCTAAACACTTGCTCGAATGGTGGTACTTATCTTTGAGAAGAGATGTGGCTTATACATGCATCCATCTAAGAAGAATCATTACAATGAGGCTCCAAAGGAATTTTTTATATTACTCATGAATTCCAAAAACCAAGAAATCCAAAAACCTAATCTTAGGAGATGAAACACAAAAAGTTATGTGGGCCCCTATGGGTAAGTTGATACCTCAACTTCCCGGGGTAGTAACTTTTTCATACGACCTTTGTTTTAGGCATGTGATTGTCTCTAGCCTTTGATGATCATTCTGGAGTTAAGCCACTAGCTTTCAAGTTGGGGGTAGAATACCAAGCTTAGTCTTTGTTCTTTATCACACTCGTAAATACATGAGAATGAAACCGAGTAGACCTTTATCACTTTTTCATACTCGTAAAGGATATGCAAAAAAGGAACCCCTTGGAGTCTTCTTTAAACTCTTTCCAGACTCTCTAAATGTGAAAATATTGTCAAGTGATCTTGCTTCCTTTCCCACTCGTTAAAAGGTTTGAAAGGGCGTCTTTTGAGTGATAATTTATCTCTTTTTTGGCCTCGCAAGACTAAAATTATGAAGAAGGACAAAATTGGAGTCATCTTTAAGTCATTTTCAAACTCTCTAAATATGAAAAACCACCGAGTTTACCTTCTCTGGACTCGTTAAAAAATTACACATTGAAGGGCCCATATTGGACTGAACCCTTTATATCAAGCATATGTTATACTCCTCGAGCTCTTTAAATAAAAAAGAGGTACTCATCTATTTGGATGGGGGGAAAAAATTAAGGAAGCAAGCCAAGAATTGTTTTAGAACACTACCAGTAACTCTTACAACCGCCCTTGAACACGACACTTTATCTTTGCACACATTTCAATCCACTGAACCTCTGTTGAGCTAATCCTCTGAGTTTTACTACTCCTTTGGTTCACCCGACGAAAGTCACAGTGTCCACTGCATCATCATGTTTTGGTCCATGTTATGTTTCTGCTATTGTGCCTCAATGTTCAAGGAGTGTTTAAGGGAAGTATCTACCTTGAGAGTCATCCATCACAAATATATTGTTTCAATACCCGTGTCAGTCCATGTTCATTTGATCTACCAATTTACATCTCTGTGTCCGTTTCGTGTCATTGATGGGGGATACATCAAGGCCCTCCTACGATGAGTCTATTCCTGTCGATCTCAACACATTATCCGGGAACTAGACTTAGAAACCAGTTAGTACCTTGGGACCTACATGCTTTAATGACAGGCCTCCTCGCTTCCGACAGTGGGTTTACATCATTGAACTTTGATTGGATGATTCCAAGGATGTTCGATTTCATCTCATCCATTCACATTCATTGGAATGCACTAGAGTACCTTGGGAAGCATTGACATCAACAGTGATCTCCCTCGCGCTTGTTAACGGTTTACCTCATTGACCGATAATCAAGTGGTTTCTGCCATGTTCAACATCAGGACATCTATTCACATGGTTAGATTCGTACTACATCAAGATCAGTAAGAAGACCCTGGGTTGAGTCATCACTCTGATATATACTTTTCCCAGGTTGCGAAGAAGTTTTCTTTTGAACTATGACACATATACTATTACATAGATCCACTTTGTATTGGTCGTGGCTATGTCTTGTCATATCGTAGATCCACTGTGTATTCTTCATGGCTACGATCATTTCATTTCATAGGAGTATAGATCCACATTGTATCTTTAGTGGCTATACCTTTTATCAATATAATTATGGATCCGCAGTGTATTTTATGGTGGCCATACCTTGGATGTCTTTATCACCCAAGCATAGGTATGCCTGCCTTGGGTTTGAAACATGTCATAATATTTGTTTGATGTCCGTGTGCAGCTGGGTTCGATCCCCAGTGGAGTCGCCAATTTTTTTTACAGGTGAATCCTCCTGTGGACAAGCGACTTCCCTCTTGGTTACTAGACCCCTAAAACCAAGACAGAAAGGGTGTTATCATTGGTCACTAACATACTTTTAGATCTAATTAAGCTAATTAATGAAGAGGAAGAAGAAAAGTTTACCTTTTTAAATGGCGTTTGTCCTCGCAAAAGACAAGTTGAGCTTCAATCCCAAGCTCCTCGATAAGTCCTGTAGAACAAACAAAGATACAACAAGCTCCCTATTCTACTGAGATTAGCTCAAATACAGATCTATCTACTAGAGACAAGTTTATGTGGAACAAACACAAACTTGAAAGAAACAGGCCAAGTGTATATGTATATTAATGAGAACACATGAAGAGTACTTACAATCCTCTGATGAAGGTGCAACAACTTC
Source organism: Picea mariana (assembly GCA_032191745.1). Lineage (NCBI taxonomy): Eukaryota > Viridiplantae > Streptophyta > Pinopsida > Pinales > Pinaceae > Picea > Picea mariana. Next base: position 55,965 of record JASDQU010739341.1, on the reverse strand, counting down.
TTCCATCTCTCCTTGTCCAACCTCTTTTCTCAAGTAATCTACATTGATTATGATTTAATGGCATATCACTTATTGGATCATAAGTTTGGTTTAATTCTCAATCTCCATCTATGTACTATATGTTTCCTATGAGATCATAGGTTTCATACCTCCAATATTTTCATATACCATGTACCTTTCACCATGAGAAGGCCTCCTTATATAAGCTTAGAGAGACCCAACCACTTGAGAGATATTTGGGATAAGTTGAGGATTCCTCTCCTTCAGTTGTGGATCTTCCCTAAGATCATGCCTTGAACTCATATTCGAATCCAACCAACTTCAGAGATTGAGGGGATTCTTCCTTGATTTCCTCCAACAAAACAAATTTCACCCAAAAAGGGACACAGAGCATTGGAATGCTCCCCTAGAAGAGGGTACAGAGCGCTAGAGCTCCCTGACAGTATGCAGGGGAGTGATCCTTTCCATATTTGACTTTTGAGTGTCTTTTTAAGTGAAAAAAAGCTTGTACTCCTTGTCAAGTTATTTCTCTTCTTCAAGACTAATCTTTGAGGTGTCTTAAGTGTCTTTACGATGTCGTTAGAAGCACGACATAGGAAATATGGAAGTATGATGTTTCTGACACTTGCGACACTCATTTTCAAGATGTGACACTTGTGGACAAGATGTGACACTTACAACACTTGTAATGTCAACACTTGCGACACTATTGAAGTGAGTAATTTTGATGTGTAACAAATTGCCCCCAAAAGTGCAAAGTCAGAAGAAAATGATGATTGAAGTACTTTGTAGACTTTTTCAAGCAAGGGTATGGACACAGAGAACCTGGTAGAAGCTGCACACAACCATCAAACAAATATTATGACATGTTTCAAACCCAAG
>JASDQU010739340.1:363029-401762 GCA_032191745.1 Picea mariana | reverse complement strand
TGACATGTACTATCCATATAGAATATTATTATCTGAAAATATATCATAACTCATTCCATTACCCATCAAACAAACTTGGGTCCATTACCCAAACTTGGGGTCTCCAACTTCTCATGGCCATAACTCTCTAACCGTGAGGAATTATGTGACGTTCCACATACCACCAGAAATGACATGATAAGAACTATCCATATAGGATTTTTTCCCTGACAAATTCACTTTCCTTCATCTCATTATTCCATAATTAAGCATGGGTTCTCTTACTCCACAAAGCGTCTTCCCGTGAGGGCTTTCACCATAAGGGGACCACTTTGGAGTTCATCCATATTTACTTCTTATCAACCATGACAAAACAATAATGAGTCATATTTACATCAAACGCTATTGGGTTCATTACCCAAAACTTTGTGCTACGGGTCTTTCTTCAAGGGTTGACATCAATGACAAACAACCTTAATCAACACATTCATGATCTATATTGGTTTAAACAGGATAATTTGTAACACTAGGACAATTCAAATCAAAATGAACTAATTCCAAATTATCCATAGGTGAGGAAGGATTCATGTCATGAGTGTCCATATTGTATTCATTAACAAAATGATTATCATTCATGAATTTCCATAGCTTCATCCTCCATTTATTTTGATGGAAATGATGGGGTAGGATAATGACAACCTAACATAACCATTGGTGTGACCTAAAGTGTCCTATTATCAGTATAAAAACCCTCCTCTTGGTCATCTACAAAGAAATATAAATTCAAATTTTCTACACAAGAGGTATATTTTTTCATCACAAGGAAGGAAGGGGGGAATGGAGTGGTGGGTGGATACATATGTTTCTTACAAAAAAAAAATTCTCTCTCTGATCTATATTTCCCATAGTAAAGAAATATCTAGACACATGGAGTGCAGCTAAACCATTATGATTTTCAACATTTTTATGTGAATCCAAAACAATATGTAAAGGTACATTAAGACATGATTTTGATTCTTCATCCTCTAGCAGACATGTTTCATTAGTAGGAGAACTAATATTGAGAATTGGATCATTGATAGAGGGCTTATCATCCAAAGGAAATATATAGAAAAGATAAACAAATCTAATAGGAAAGTATTCAATAGATTCATATTTTTTCTTCCTAAGCTCTAATACTTCTTCACACAAATCATCATAATTGCAATTCTCAAAATCATGCCAAAATGGACGCATAAGGTACTCCCATGTGTGAATAGAGGCAACCGAAAAAGTCTCACACCATCTCTTGATCTGGCCTGCGAAAGTGATAGTGAACAACTTGCAAATGATACTTTCATTAGTAATATTCTGAGACAAACAAAATTTCAAAAACTGAAAAATATATTCAAATGTAGTTCTCTCTCCATCACCATCAAAATTAATTTGCGACAAGAAATGTAAAATATTTATAGTATTTTTAAGAGGTACATTACTAGAAAAACATCTCCATAAAATAATATGGGATGGATCCATTAATAAATTCAAATAATTAATACGAAAGAACTCATAGGCTCATCTTGTCATCTGATCATCCTTGTAGTGTCATTTCTATTGTTAGGTACAAATGGTATGCTGAGTAGGTAAGGGAGAACACTTTATGGTAGGTCCCATTTAGACCTACTCTCATTTAGTGTATCACTTTCAACCAATATGTGAGATTGTTTGCCACTAAAATTTAAAAGAAGAAAAATGGGAAATACAACTAGATTTTACCTAAAGAGTTCTAATTAATTCTAAACCTACTTCGCAACAAAATACAAACTAATCTAAAACAACTTCTAACCTATCCTGCACAGGAGAAAAACTATTAGATGAGTACAACATAAAATGATATTTTTGACAACAAAAATAGTTCACGGTGGACAAGAATATGTTAAAACAATAATATTTCAGATATAATCTCAAATAGTTGTAGAGGAGACCTGTAACATCATCTTTGTACTCATTAGAAATCACAAAGGAATAGGCATTATAAATACTAATCACATAAATAGTTCATATAATCAACAGTCGGAAAAATTCAAATGACAAACACATTTATATGTTGTTCCCAAACACATTTAATATAGTTATGAATTTGAAAACATCTTTTGTTCTTCATATATCCAACAATCTACACAATGGTAAAAAGTACCCTACTACATTCAATGATTTCTCATGTATAAGATAAAGGAGACTCTTTAGTTTTTTATGATTGTTCAATTCTTTTCCTTTTTTGTTTTTCATTTCACATTTGAAATCTCTCTTAAAATTTTTAAATTAATAGGTAAGCATTATAAATGGAAGTTGAAGAGATGATTGAGTAGTCATTTTCATTTTATTTTTTGTTCATACTGGCATTGTTTTGAAAATATCATTAACTCTACCCATTGTTGTCCTCTTCCGTTATTTGAGTTATTTTGGGTGTTCTTGGCATTAGTATGCTATATAATATCATCCCATATTATTATTCTCTATATTGTCTTTCCAGTGTGCTCTTACAGGTCTGATTTTGACTCTTGTAGCTCCATATATGGTTTCTTGAACATTGCATAGCCCATTTTATGATTAAATTCGAGCCTCTTCTATTTTTTTAATTTTATATGAATTTTCCCATAAACCAGTTAATAGTTTTTGTTCCATCACATTCTTATCTCTGGTATCTTTCCAATGAGATATCTTAGGCCTAATTTTGTTTCTTGTATCCCTAGATGTGTCCATCTGATTTTTACACAATGATATTTCCATTAAATTCATGACCTTATATTTTTCACATTTTCTAGTATTTTATGTCACTATTTTGTCTTGAATTTATCTCTCAATTCATTTCCTATATCAATACCTTTCCAACAAGGTATCTTGGGCTCGATTCTGACATTTGCATCTTGAGATATGTCAGTTTGAAATTCAGTGCTTAGAAACCCTTGATCTGCTTTTGGGTCAATCTCGGTCGTTGATCCTCAAATTAAAAATCATTGTACCACATGCGTGAGGTGATTCAATATTGAATGGTTAATATATTTTTTATCCCCCTTAGTTTATTCATGTAAGAACCTAGAGGATACATATGACCTACGACTCATGTTATAATTTTTCCAATAATCCTAGTGAAAATAAGAAAATATGAAAATTAACAAAATATGAAAAATAATAAATTAACTAAACAAATGTATATATAAAAGAAAAAACAATAAGTAAAAATATTAAAATTACTTCCCCCACCCATCTGAAAATAAAAATTTAATAAAATATCCAAAATTAAAATGTAACCTAAAGTCAAAGTCAAAAATTAAAATGTTAATATAAATCCTATGGGGATTAAGGTTGGTGAGGATGGTAAATGACTGTGTTCATGTATGCTTCACTGATATCTCACTTAGATGGCATAGCTTCCCAATGGGATATCACTTTGATAGAATATCTTCCCGATGGGGGATACGAATAATTTTAAAATAATATCACTCTGATGGCTTATCGGGGTCCAATAGTCAAAATATGAAAGTAAGAGTTGACTCCAATGGGATAGTAACTAAAATGGGCTAGTGAATCCAATGGGGGATTCCTGATGGTTGTTTACGATGGTTAAGTTTGAGTCTCTATCTCAATGGCTAAGTCTTGATACATTAATAAAATATTTATATAATTTCTAAAAGTATTTGAGAGGAAGGGAGGATTTTGCAATGCATCATGAGTTTTGAGTCATCTTGGAGTGAGACCAGCCTCCCCGTCGGTCTCATCGTCTCTTGAATCAATTACCACAAATTGGTATGATACCGAAATTGCCTCTTAAAAGGAGTAGAATTAATAAATGTGGTACATACATGTCCACCGCTCAGGATAACAATCATCTGATCATGAGTACTAATTTAGATATGAGTATTGATTTGACACCAACCTCCACTATGGTTAGTGGAGTCCCCATGACTCCTTCATCATCAGTTACTTGGATTTCAGAGATTCCCTCAGTTAGCACTACCCATTCCATGAGCTCAACTCATTCCACAGGGAGGAATCCTTTTATATTTTTGAGTGGTATGAATTCGTCATCTTCAATATCCGTTCACTCTGATGGGATAGTAACTCCTATGAGGGATTCCTGATGGATATTTCTGATGGTTAATAGTGAGTCTTGATCCTGATTCCTAAGTATTGAGAAACTAAGAAAATATTTATATAATTCCTAAAATTATTCGATAGGAGGGGGAAATTTTGGATTGTGTCATGAGTTTTGAGTCATCATGGAGAAAGATAAGCCTTCCCACTAGTCTCATCGGCTCTTGAATCAATTACCACAATCTGTTATTATACTGAAATTGCCTCCTAAGAGGCATATAATTAATAAACTTGGTATGCACATCTTTGTCACTTAGGATCACGATCATCCCATCATGAGTATTTATTTGGATATGAGTACTAATTCAACTCCAACCTCTACTATTGTTAGTGGAGTCCTTGTGACTTCCTCAACATTAGTTACTTGTATTTTAGGGACTCCCTTAGTTAGCGCTACCCAATCCATGAGCTCATCTCAGTCCATGGGGATGAATCCTTTTATATTATTGAGTGGTATGATTTCCTCATCATCGATATCTATTTCCCCTGGCACCTATTCGATGGGGATCCCTAGTTATAGTGCTCATTCGATTCCTATGGACTCTAATCATTTTTCATTTGGTATGTTGAATATGACTTTGCACATGTTTTCCTCCATTCCTACATCTAACATCAATGATAGTTTTTGGTCAGGGAGCATGTCACCTCCTTTTAATCATTTCATGTTTGGTGGGGGGAATATCCATCAATCATTTCCTACATTAGGACCCAATCCTAGTTATAATTTTCCAGGATGGAATGGGAGAATGGGCAATGTTTCTACTTCATATATCTCATAAGTCTATATTTCGTCCACAATGATTGTTCCCATGAATTATTTTATTATGGAACATTATCCTCTAACCTCTCGTATTACATGAGGAGGGAATAAATTTTCTAACATGGGAAACCCCCATATTGAGTTCCTTCGTAAGGGGGTAATGTATATCCTCACATGGATAATCCGTATCATATCTCTTTTTACTTGTAAGTGTTCCCATCAGTGATGATTCCTTTACAACCTTTCATGAATCAGTTAGGATGGGGATATTATCCTACCATGGAGGACCATGTGTCTACCAGAAACCTCCTCAGCCCACAGTATCTCAAAGTCAGTCTTTCCTTGGAGCATGGTCTCAGATGCCACAACCAAGGCTCCTTTTTTTGGCCACACTGAATTTACCATATCTGTCGAGATTAATGAACGAACTTGGGTTTCATGATTTGGCATGGACCCCAGTTCCTACCAATCTTCCCTTGGACATTCCAAAATTCGTTGGTAAGAGTGGCGAGGCGATCATGTTACTACTTTTCACTCCTAGTGCTCATCTAAATCTCTTAATGATGAATTAGTTAGTTTGATATTGTTTCAACACACCCTTACATGGGTTGTTGTGAAATGGTACATCAATTTACCAGGGGGCACATACCAAACTTTGCATGATTTGGACTTATTTTTTCTCAACCACTTTCAACTATTAGTTTGTTACGACGTCGATACCAAGCATTTATCGACTTTTCATTAGGAAAAAAACATACACATCTCAGATCACATTCAAGAGTGGCGTAGAAGAAAAAATAAGTTGATTAAATATAACTTTCCTCCATAGTTTCTATTGGAGTGGCTCCTTAAGTCCCTATTTCCATATATTTCGAAGGATGTTTCTACATCCTGGGTGATGACTAAGGAAGAGGCCATATTTAAATCCCAACAATTAAATATTATATACACTCAATATGGGATACTCTATGAAATTATTCCTGACAAACCAGAGTCAAGTAATGATCCAAGACAAAATATTGTGCCCCATGCCGATGAAACTATAGGATAAAAAAATTTCAAGTTTGTAGACCAGGTGACAAATTAGATGAAAAATTTGTCTCTCAACCAGTTTGCAGTGGGACAAGTATGACTTCATCTCTTCTCTCTCAATTGTTAGAAGTACATTCCATGTGGTCAATCAACCCAAATAGTAACTATCATCTCAGAGGGAATAAGAGTAAAGGTAAAAATGTCAAGTTTGTAGACCAGGTGACAAATTAGATGAAAAATTTGTCTCTCAACCAGTTTGCAGTGGGACAAGATATGACTTCATCTCCTGTCTCTCAGTTGAAAGAATTACATTCCATGTGGTCAATGAACCCAAAGAGTAACTATCATCTCAGAGGGAATAAGAGTAAAGGTAAAAATAATAACCACAAGGGTGGGAATAATAACAACAATAACAATAACAAGGACAATTAGAATAATAACAAGTCTAGTAACAATGTTGGTGGGGGAAGGAAGGAAACGAGGAAGGTGAAGTTTCCACATAAGTTGTGTAAACAAGATCACCTTACACATTTATTCCATAATATAGAGGAAGCCTTGAGTGTTATAGCACAAAATCCTGCTCTGTTAACTAATCTGTTTATGCATAATCAAAATATGGCCTCATGAACCATGAACAACAGAAATGCATCAGGTGGAGGTAAAAATCCCTTGATACATGTTTTTGTTCATCAATGTGTAAATATGGTTCGATTTGAGATTAACATAGCTACTAAGACTTGTTATTAGGTCCTCCACAACCTAATTTGGGTAAAGAGCCTCCCCCTTCGGAAACACCTTTGCAGATCAATAAGCCTAACCATATGTCCCACGTTCTGAAAGGAGTTCTTAAGCACTCTTCTCATAATCCCAATGCCAGAGCCACCCATAATTACTTAATTGTAGAAGATTTGGGCTAAACATTTTGTGTGATGTCAACTTTAGAGGTACTCGATATGTGCCCTACATAGAGGAATGCCTTTGTATCTGCATTGGGGGCCAAGTGTCTCAACATTTATCAGGTTCGATGTCATAGATCTCCAGTCTCGCTTACCTTACCATGTGGCTTTTGAAATCCATGTGGAATGTATGAATATAACTATTAAGCATATTGTCATCGATGAAGGTGCTTCAACATCTGTGATGTCTCTATATTGTTATAAATTGATTGGATATGCCCATATTTCTCAATATATGACTATGTTAACTAATTTGTATGCATGATCGTTCAGACCCCATTGTATCCTCCCTCATCTTCAGGTCTAGTTAGGAAGTAAAAGTGTGGTAGTGGAGGTTGAGGTGGTTTTTTCACCCATTTAATACAATATTTTACTGGGGTGTAATCAGACTTACACTATGATAGATGTCATGTCATCATTGTTTCATGTTTTATGCTTTCCTCATGAATGGAAGGTTGTGACGATTGACCAATTATATTTCTCGTGCTCCATTTCCTTTGCATCGATGGGACCCTTGGTCCCCATTGTCTAGAATTCTCAAAAGGAAGATGAGAATATTGGTGTCAAAATGAATCCTTCCTTGATGGGAACCTTTAATTTATCGACACCAATATCATATATTAATGTTGTTTCCGATGAATCCTCATCGTCATTGAGGCCTGTCTCATTTTGTGCTTCATGCTTCAATGACCCATGGACTCTACCTTCTCTGACTACATTGTATGAAGGTCACACACACACATCATAATGGAAAATGTCATTTTCTACAGTCGATATTGCATATTAGTCTATCTAGGAAGCCACTACAGACTTGTATCCTCCCTCTTCACGGATGGAAGAGGTGCTTCCTGTCCTAGGCCCCATATGGGCCATAAAATCATCTAGTTCACATGATTTCCTCATGGTACTTTTCCTTCATACAAAGTGATATTAGAGGAAATGACTAGTCCTGAAAGGTGTTGGGAGGACCTTCACCACATATCTTATTGTCTCCCAGAGTTTGAAAGGATCGAACGAGATGAGTTTGGGTACGTCGTGAGTGATATTGTTGGTCACACCATGGTTCCATTGGATAAGCATGACATATATGATGAAGGGAACATGGTGAATATATATAATGTTGAATAATTGGGTTGGTTTTCATTGATTTCAACCCTTGAAGCAATTCCAATAGAAAATTCTGGTATCCCCAACAATATGGTTAATGGAATCAAGTTTGTTTTAGTTATAAAGGTATGAATATCAATGTATTTTTAGGTAAGAATAATCTATATGGATAGTTCATTTTGTTTCATTTCTGGTTATATATGAAACATCACATAACTCCTCACGGTTAGAGATTTATGGCCTTGTGAAGTTGGAGAACCCTCACAAGTTATCTAGAAGCCCCTAGAAGGTCAAATAAGTCAATTTATTCTAGAAGCTCCTAGAAGAAGTTTACTAGTCAAATTGGTTGTAACTAGGAGTTAATCATGAGTTAAGTTGTTGCAAAAATAAAATAATTAAACAGAAATTAGTTGCAGCTAGAAGTGGTGAATTTACTATTTGTGGAAAGAGGTGGTAAGTGGAAGAAATGGTTAGAAGTGGGTTATCCCTAAAAGAATAAAGTTAGGTAAAGTTAGTTAGAAGGTAACCCCTTGAGGAAGATACTTGGTGAGTATAAATAAGAGAGAAAGGTTCTCCTATTATCACCTATTGAGCACATTGAATATATATTATTTTGTGAAAGGCTTATTGTAGGTACTCATTGATACATACAAATTTACACAACTCTAAGGAAATAAAGAAGGGTTGACGATGAAAGTTTAGGAGTTGCATAATTTCTAAAAAAACCCTAGTTTTTGAGGTGTACATGGGATGCAGTGGAAGAAGTCACATACATACATGGGCTTGAAGTGAAGGAGGTTGCATACAGACATGGGCTGAAGAAGAGGAGGTCACGTACAATTGGGAAAATCCATGAAAACTTGATTTGATGAGGATGCCAAGTCTCTAGATTCTCAAAACAAGTTCCTAGGAAGGACTACAATTATCACATACATCAGATCTATCTACAGGTTCAAAAGGTATGTTATATTCTTATGTGTAGTTGGATATTTTTTCTCTACATGAGATATGGTTATGGGAGATTGAGGATTTTCCCTAGAGAGGTATATGGTTGTATGAAACTTGTTGTATGATTCATATCTACAAAATTATAGTGATGGTTTGTCTGTTATTTATCATTGGTACATCTTGTTAGTTTCATTGTTGAGACATATCTTGTTTATGTGGTAAATTGTTGAAGGATTTTGGTTATGATGTATTTTTTAAGGTGTTGGTATAGTTTGAGGGTGCATAAAAATGATGGTTTGATGTCTAGTCCATGTGAGGGATTATTACAAATGATTATGAATGTATGCACATGTATGGAACATGACTAGAGAGACATAGATGCACATAGTTTGAGTGATACTCTTGTGATGTTGGGTATGGGATATATGTTATCAAATATGATCTATTGAGGAGATTATTGGTACAGGTTGTTGGTATATTTGGTATATGTTGGTGCAAGTTATTGGTATTGATTACAGGTTATTGGTACAGGTTCACTGCATGTTATTGGTATATGTTGGTTACATGTTTTTGGTACATATTCGTATAGGTTTACAATGGTATATTTCACAGTGATAATGTGGCAGTGGTTTCATCAGTTATTTGACACTTATATTTTAGGTCGATTGGACGGGGAAAGGATATGTGGTTGTAGCCACCTTTCAGTTGTAGCTGGAGAACATAGGGGGTTGTAGCCTCATTCTCATTGTAGTAAGAGAATTTGGGAGCTGGAGCTTCCCTCACATTGTAGCCTGAAACTATAAGGGGTTGGAGCCTCCTTAGAGTTGCAGTTGGAGAACAAAGGAAGTTGTTGCTTCCAATGAATGTAATTCTTAAAGAAATATAAGAAAAAACATTTTGTGGTTTTCTCCCACATTTGGTTTCCACATAAAAATGTTGTTTATTATGTATGTGTGTGATTTTTAATTGTTCATGGTTTATTTATTATGCACTCGTTGAATGATAATGTTATATTGATCATAAATATAAACAATGCTTATATATTGTGGTTAAAAATGATTAAAAAGATATATTACTGTTTCACCTGCCTCTTAGTAATCCAACAATTGGTATTAGAGAAGAGTCTTTTAGGAACCAATTTAACCATTAGAAGGTAGATCATGGAGAGAAACAATATGTATAAAAATGGAATACCACAGTTTGATGGATAGAACTATGCATTTCAGAGAATAAGGATGAAAACATATGTACACGCACAAGGATTTGAGGTTTGGAAATCAGTAGTAGATGGATATAAAGAACCAGTTGTTCCTCCAACAAATGAAAATGGAAGGAAACTTAGTATAAATAATTCGAAATCCAAAAATGCTATCTTGTATGGTATAGTTGGTTCAATATATGTCAAAGTTATGCATTGCAGCTCTACAAAGGATATTTGTGACAAAATTTAGAATGTTTATGAAGGAGGTGCAAAAGTCAAGGAAACAAAACTTCAAACTTACAGAGGCCAATTTGAATAGTTGAGGATGAAGGAAGATGAAAATATTGCAGCTTACTTTTTGCAAGCCAATTAAACAGTGAATGCAATTAGAGGATTGGGAGAAGAAGTTGATGAATCTATAATTTTTCAAAAAGTACTAATATATATTCCAATGATATGTGATCCTAATATCTCAACACTATAAGAAATAAACTATATGGATTCGATAATCATGGATGAGATACATGGAATATTCACATCTTATGAAATGAGAACAAAATAGGAGAATTCAGTTACAAAAGAGGAAACATTCAAAGCATCCAAGAAGTTAGAGAAAAAGGAAAAAAAAAAAAGGCAAAGTCAGATAACAGTAGAAGTGACATCTCAAAATATGATGAATAAGTAGCCAAATTCGTCAGAAGACTAAAAAAGGGAACTGAAAAATATAGAGGTAAGTTTCCATTGATTTGTTTTAATTGTGATGGTATTGGTCATTTCTCTAAAAAAAATCCCCATAAGAAAAATAAAAGGAATGAAGAAAATGATTTAAATATAAAACAAGTATAAAATGGAAAAAGAACCAAAAATAATTTTTTTAACAAAATATTTTTCACCAAAGAAGAATGCACCTCATTAGATGAATATGAAGTCAGTGAAAGTGATACAGAAAGGGTTCTATTCATCGAAGTATAAGATTCTGATGAAGAAAGCATGGAAGCGGAATATGAAGAGGAATAAGTTGACTACATATAAGAACTATTGAGTTCCATATAAGTTATAAAAATGGAAATGAAGAAAAACAAGTCACTACAGGAAGAACTGAAAAGAAAAGAGGAAACTCAAAATTCCAACTCTGAAGAACTAGAGAAGATGATCGCTAAATTAAAAATCCAAGTTGAAGAAAACAAAATAATTGAAGAAGCACTCAAATAAAGGTTGGAAGAAAGAGATAGTATCATTGGAGGTTTAGAGGTAGATATTGTCACATTGAGAAAATACCTTCAAAAGGAAAACATGCAGAACAACTCCAAAGTTTTGGACGAGATTACTAATAGTTAAAGGCCAAATCATGGCAAATAAATACTTGGATACAACTAGAAATAAAAGGGATAAAGATCCAAAACAACAGATCAATAAACACAACCAAGAATTCATGTAGAGACAGTCAAAGGAGACACAATATTTTACAAGGAAGGTCACATAGACACTCCTCCACCCATGAGATTAAAATTTCAGAATCAACGACAGTTAGAAACACGAAGGACTCAAGAAGAAGAAGGGTTCATAAGAGTAACTCACTATAGAATATCTACAGTTCCTAGGTATAAAACAATCTTTCTTGGTTTATGTTATTCATGTAACAATTTTGGACATAAGGCTATGAATTGCAGAGAAAATAACAGGAACAAAGATAACTGTGAAAGTTATGCACAAAATGATTATTCAAGAAAGCATAGTGAAAAACATAACATAAGCTACAACATATTTGTATCCTTGAGTACTAATATGGAATGACACAAGTACAAAAAATTTGGATGCATGGCCAAATATTGTAGAATGATAGTTCCTCCAAGAGAGTCACAACAGAATAAAACTAGTCACATAAATGAACCTCAAATAATATGCATAAGAAAGTAGAATCAGTTCAACAATGAAGAATGCACACTTTCTTTACAAGATAAACATAAGAAAAATGGTTGGTATGTTGACAATGGATGCTCAAATAAAATGACAGGTGATAATGACATGTTTCTAACCTTGAGAAAGGAAAGAGATGGATCAGTCTCTTTTGGAAAGGACGACTCAGCTAGAGTCATTGGAAGAGGCACAATGAAAATTGGAAATAAGGATACTAAGATAGAGAATGTTCTACTAGTGGAATATATGAAACACAATCTTCTAAGTGTAAGTAAAATGTGTGACCAAGGTTTAATAGTCCAAAAATGTCCTACCTATGCATACATGGCATTGGTCTTTCCACTTACATATTTTTCCAAAATACTATTGAGGCTTCTTCTTAAAAAACTATTTTCTAGAACATGTGCATGCCCTGCTAAACTATAGACTACGTAAACATGTGAGATGCATACTAGTTATCACACGTACATAAGCAAGCTACATACTAATCAACCCGCGTTTACCTCCAAAAATTGCAAAAAATATAAAATTGCAAAGAATTCGGTGGAGTTTACAGCCTATCGAGGGTTTCCCAACCATTTTACCCATTGTAGCCCATCCCCAAACCAAACAACCATATTTTACTCATATAAAAAGAGGTCTTTGGGTTTCATTTACAACAAAAAGAAAGATAAGAAGTAAACTATGCCAAAATCTCTTCCCCTTCTTAGCCCATGGTTTGTATCCCTTTCTAAGATTTGGCCTCAACATTCCCCTCCAACCCTTTCTCCTTATACAACCCTTTCCCTTTTCCCAAGATATCAGTTGGTTATGAGAGGAAAGCATGGTAATGATGCACTTGGATTAACAATACGAGGATCCTGAAATAGGTTCGCGAAGCGTTTGCGGATAAGAAGGTTGTAATCTTTCTGATCTTCATACTAAATAAAAGAGTTCTTTCCTGTCTGAATACATTGTGTCTTTATGATTTTATAGATTAATGAATCTATGTCTATATTTGAATATTGAAAGTAACAAATAGAGATTTTATTTTGTAGCATTGATTCTATAAGATTTTGCAGGTCAACTCTGAGAGGAGACCGACAATCTAGGAAGCTACAAAGGAAAAAGAGGTCTACACCAGCCGAAAGGACCTAAGGTACACATACTTTCCTCTCTCTTGTAATTTAATTTTAGATAGTTTTGGGGTAGCTTAGGAATAGAATTGTATTTTAAGGGAAGTCAATTCTATGCCTGTACCTCGACCCAGTATACTAATAGGGGGATTTTCCTCACTAGAAAAATTGGCAACTCCACTGGGGAGTCTCTTTAGGGTCTTAGTAGGATATCTTGGTTAGATTTTATTTTCAGTTTCTTTCTGAGTGTTTTGAGTCAGGTTGGGTCACTTTTCACCTTCCAGGTGCCTACTAGCTTCCCTTGCCCAAGTTGGTTGTCCAAACTTTTTATTTTTTTCAAACATTTACAAAGGTGTATGTGTCTTGTTCTCTGTACAACATGCATACATACACGTTCTTAATTATACACAACCCATGTACATACATAAGATGGATGTGCACATAACGTGTCTCTTTGGTTTTGGAATTTTTTTCAAAATATTTTGCTTTTCCTACTAGAAACTTGTGGTTCCCAGGTTTTCTTGAGTTTCAAAAGCTTCCATTATTTGGGGTTTAGACAGTTTGTAGGTTTAGATTTTTTATGAAAAAAAAAAAATCCTCTTGTCTCTCTATGTTTCCAATCATTTTTGGCTTATTTTTAGCATGATTCATGTATTATGTAGTTTCTTTTAGCATCTTTTGTTAGCTTTTCTTTGATTGGAAGAAAAAAACAAAAAACCTAGTTTTTTTAGGTCTCTTTCTTTCTTTGCATTTTCTTTGCATTCTTATTTGCAAAAGAGAAAGAAATTAGCACAAGGTTGTGTTTTCTTCTCATCTTCAAATCATTTAAAAAGAAAACTGACAAAGAAAACCCTTTCATTTCCTCTTTTGTTTCACTCGAAAGTTGCATTGTGCATTTTGCATGGAAAGGAAAAAAACTTGCATCTATTTCTTTGAAGGATTGTTCATGATTTTTGATTGAAGCTCTTTTTCATTTGTAGAATTAGTGTAAAGTATTTTTTTCTAGTGTTCCCATTAGTTTCTTTTTCACAAGAGTCTAAAACAAAATAAGTTGCAATTCCATTCCTTGAGTAAGAAAATCCCCTAAAATGAACACGCTAATCTAAAATATATTAGTAAAAAAATTTCTAGGGTTCACGAATAGCTTAGGCCTAGGCCTTGGATTAGGTGTGGAGGGGTAAACTCTCCAAGGCCAGCCAAAACTTAACTTAGGTGTCTTTGCTAGGTTGTGGAAAATACACTTTGTAATTACTCAATATGGGAATCTCCTCTAACACAAGAGTCAAACACAAGGCCATATGTAGGATGGTCACAGAGATATCCACTCCTGATCCAGACAAAGAGTTTGGGAGAGTGTGTATTAGGGGTGAATCCTATAGCATTACTGGCCCTACTTGTGTTAGTCCTCTGAGACACTTGGATCTATCTAAGATACTCTAAAAGTGATTATGGACCTGTTGAGTTTTAGGCCTTAGGAGGATATTTGAGATTAGTTACCTTGCCCATACACTTTCCCGACTATCTTTTGTACCCCCCTGGTTGTTGATTACAAGTTGGTGGCATAGTTTCCATTATATAGGTTGAAACATAGGTGACTATGAGGGGTGTATCATGGTACCTAAGGCATACTCGTTATTCTCTAGGTGACACTCGAAGGGACCATCGTTCGGAGGACTGGGTAACTGTTTCTCCTAGCTAGTTGTTTACCTTTGTGAATGCTTTGGATGATCAAGACTTCATCTCCCTCGGCCAGAAGCATTCAGAAGGGTGGTTTGTTTGGTTTGTATCTTTTTAGGATTTTCTTCTTAGTGGTGTGCTTTGTGCTCCCTAGTTTTACATAGTGAGTTAGTCGGTCATTTCTTTGGGTCTATGAACTAATTTGGTAGACCTCCCACTCCATCGATCATGAAGACTTTTTGGTCTTCCGCTTAGAAATGTGGAGCGACCTCTTTATAGGCATTTTTTTTATACCACTGGTTCACTAGAGTCAGTGCGTGATACTGTTACGGACTTGAATGATCCCGCAAAGGAAGAACCCATGCATAATATATTCATGGAAAAGGTTATTGATGATACCAACCAAGGAACCCCTTCGAAAGGGGATTCTTTTGATTTTCCTTTCTTTGGAAATGTTGGTGTCCCTTTGATTTCCATGGTGTCCATTCATAGGTTGAATGTGGGACTACCGGTTTGGTTGGGTACCATTCCAAATGTCCCTAATTCTCTTTATGATTCTCAGTTAAGTACCTTATGTCATGCAATGTGTCGATGCAATGTGTCGATGCAATATTCAGTTGATCGCAATATTCTCTTGGAGAGTGTTGATTCTACCAAAGTGATCATGCCGATGTAATCTTTGACTAATCCCACTCTTCTCTTGGAGAGTTTGGAGTCTACCAAAGTGGTCATGATGATGCAATATTCGACTGATCCCACTCTTATCTTGGGTAGTGATGTGTCCACCAACTATGTTTTTATCATTTTCAGTTCAGTACTATCAGAATAAGGGGGCATTCTGCTCACTTCAAACACACCCCCTCCAAGTCCTAGTGTTATAACCCTAATTTTCATGAGACATGCTTACCTGGCATCATGCCATCTCAGATTCCTTATTTGCCAAAATAATGTTGAACAACTCTTCTTAAAAACCCCTTTTATAAAGGCCCACCCTCCCTACTACATTACTGGATGCGTGTACATGCTATCCGACCCAAGACAGCCTGCGTGTACCTACAAAAGAATGAAAAAAGGAAAGTTTTCGATAGAACACACAACTTTGGGTAAGTTAACTAAACCTTTTAGCCATGCATGGCCAGACATTCGACTAAATAACTAGCTTCTTCTAGCCTATAAAAGAAGGGTTAGCGGTCCCATTTGGAAGAGGAATGTTTTTAGTAAAGAGACTATACCTAATTGAGCATTCCCCTTGTCCCAACCTTCATCCATCCTTGTGCAAAGAGAAGTATAGAGAAAAGAAGTTAGAGGACAGTGGAAGAGGAGCCCAGGACCAGGTTGGCGGAGCAGTGGCCAACTTCATCATTGTAAGTTGCTTTAGTGAATTTAATAATAAAGAAGTACTTTTCCCATCCCACCATATGAGATTTTCATTGTTTATTGTGTACATGTCGATTAAATCTCTAACCCATTAATATGTAGATCAAATGCATGTGGAGTTCTTTGTTTGTATTTTATGAATGCAGGTCAGCCTTGGGAGGAGAGTTGCAGTCAAAGAGTGACCAACCATGAAGAGGGATCGATATCAAACACCCGAAATAAGGTATGTTCACTTGATCTTCTTAACTATGTATTTGTTTAAGAATAATGGGGATTAGGTCTGGGATGACGATAGAAAGTAGGAATCTTTAGGTCTTTTCTGCATGCATGATAAAACCCTAAGTGCTAGTCTGTAGAGGGATTTCCCACTCATAACAGAATTGGCAACCATATTGGGGATCTCTAGGGTTTCTGGGAATATTTTTTGGGTATTTTTAAAAACTRGTTTCATTCCTTGTTTTTAAAGTTTCTGCAAAAGTCTGAGCTAAAAAAGATTCTAGTCTTCGATACTAGTTATCTCTATTTCTTTGCTTGACTATATTTTTTTTCTTTTTTGAGACCCACAGAGGTACACATGACCTGTATAAGGTCTGCACGCATGTACCCATGCCCTACCTTCTCACAGCCTACGTGTACATGCTAGCTGAGGAAGTGTCAGTCGCATGTATGATTCTAGAAAATTTATTTTAGAGAGGCAATCCTCCTCTCCCCTGTCAGAAATAGTCCTTCTCAGGGGTTTTTTGGAACTCTTTCTAGTCTTGTTGTTTGCAGTCTATAACTTACATTTCACCTCAGATTGGTTTTTTCTATGAATTTTTCCTTGAATTGTTTTCTTTTTTCTGTTAAAGTAAGTGTATAAGTCTTCAAGAGATCCTGGTTCTTAGTACCAATAGTCTCTGCCTGGGCTGGATTTCTTGGCCTTTCATTTGTCTCAGAGTTTCATAGATACGCGCAGCCTGTATAAGTCCATCACGCATGTACACACGCTCTGACTTTACACAACTCACGTGCACACGCTTGTTGTTGAACTGTCAGCAGTGTGCTTGTGGAGAAAATTTTTGTTGAAGGTGAGACAGTCATTCTTTCCTTTGACTAGAGTTATACCTCTCAGGTTTGATCACAACAATAGATTTCTTTTTCATTGAGAAGTTTTCCTCAAAATTTTGTTTTATAGGGTTTTCAGACAAGTGTGAGAATCCAATTTTAATTTGCTTGTGTGTGATTTTTAAAGTGACTCTTTGTGATCTGCACTTGGGCCAGAAGCTTTCTTGGTTTTTGCTTGTTGATATTTTTCCTTTTTCCTTTGTGAGCATTCAAATAAAAAAAAAAATCTTTTATTTCTTTGTTTGGTTAAATAGTGTTGTTTTTCATTAGTAACCAGGGAAAAGTCTTTTCTTTCATAAGTTCTTGATGGTTTATTTAGATCATAAGTAGCTCATAGTCGAGTGAAACCCTGATTTGAGTTTGTTGTTCAAAGATCTTAGAAAATTTTTAAGTTTGAAAAGTTGTTTAAGATTTGAGTTAAGTGAAGGTATTTTGTTTCCAGCTTTCTGTTTATTTTGCTTTCGTCTTTCAAACATCACTAGTTTCACTTTCATAACCTTTGACTTAAGAAAATCCATAAAAATTAACACTAAATCTAAAATTCATTAAACTTTTTATGTTTGTAGGGTCAACCAACTAGTTTAGGGTTAGGGCCTTGAATTAGGTTGGAGAGGAAACTTTTCAAGGCCATTAAATCAAACATTGGAGTCTGAGCTAGGGAGTTTCAAAGTCCAGTATCGTGAAAATTATCCAGGAACCCCCTCTAACATAGGGGATAAACATGAGGTCGTCTACGGAAAGGTAGCGGAGATAACCCCTCCAAAGCTAGACCAATCGTAGTGGAGAGAACATATAGAGGACTTGTCTTGGGATTCCGTTGATTTCATTTGCCACAGAGCTTTGTGGGTCTCGAATCCGTTCGAGGTCCTCAGTTGTATTCTGGACCAATTGCCTTCTATACCCTTGATAGGTTTCGGGCTCGATACCCTGCTCAATGTGGTCTACCGACTTTCGACTATACCCGCCCGGTGATTGTTTGCGCGTTGGCAACCTAGTTGCCTATATTTTTAGAGACATACACAGGTGACTGCAAGGGTATACCATGGTACCTAGGATAGACATTGGGCCATGATTTTCAAAGTATACCCAGAGAGTGCTTCCGTGTTCGAGTTTCACTTCCACCAGTAAGTTTCTCTATTGTTGGTTGTTCTAACTTTTCTTCCAACTAGTTTAGTGTTTTCTTGTTTTATCTTAGAGGGAATTTTTTTAGTGTGTGTTGTTTTTTGAACGAATAGAAATCCCTAGGGTGTCTTTGATCTTCTCACAAAGTGGAGGATCATGAGCTCTGTCGGTCACGAAGGCTTCTGGGCCTATCACTGGTTACACTAGAGACACCTTCACCACCACTAAGGCGAAAGCTAGACCAACAAGGGTATTTTGAAGTGACTGGGTCACAAGAAATTGTACCCGACCAACATCTGGAGGAAATGACCATTTTAGAATTTGGAGTGAAAGCTCTTGGTCCATCCAAAACTCCAACCATTGATCTTTCAACACCCATCATTGTATCGATTCACCCTTACGAGTGCCAGATAGTGTCGCACGCAGCAATGGAAACAAATGCTGTCACTTATTCTGGGAATTCTTCAATTCCCACTATGCTTGGCACCACAGGAGAGTTTCCACCTCTTAACCCACCGCCAAGGGTCTAAAACACCATGGTCTTGACCACCTCTACCTCGAATAGTGGTCCAATCCCGTCTATGGTGGTGGCCACAACCCCTTTCACACCGAGTGCAACAGGCCCTCTATTCTCATATGAGATGCCTAGCCTAGGTACAAGTCCTGTACTTTCCTACTCCACTTCACAGACTTTAGGTCTGGGGGTAGGGAGCTCTAACACTCCTTTGCAAGGCCACATGGGGGGCACTTTAGGTCCTTTTAATTCTTTCCCTTATGGGGGAGGTCATATACCTCCTTCGTCCCCTTCGCTCGGTGGCACCCACCAACAATCCGTCGGGCCACCTACACACCATAGTTTATTTGGAGCAGGGAGTCAAGGACCACCTTCTCATAATATGCCGGTAGGTTCGACACCATTTTCTTTGTTTGGTGCATTTGGTAACAACACTTTCTCGTCAGCTTCTTTCCTGACTGGGGGTAATCTCGGTTACGGAAAACCTATTCCTATGCAGGGTAATATTCCTGCACAGGCAGAAAACCCAGGAACTTCTTCCACATTAGGGCCTTGGAATTCTTGGCAGGGGTCAGTTCCCTCATCAGGAATGCCGATTTGGGGCAATTCTTTTCACAACCAATGGAACCCTGGACATGTTACTATGCCTTTCCCCATGGGATCAACATGGGGCAACCCTTACCAAAGTTCTTTGAATGTAATGCACACCCAACCATCTACGTCATATTTTGGGAATCATCCGATGATGTCTCCTCACACGCAGAATCTGTACATTGGTCATGGCCATGGTTTTTACCAGAACCCAGGCCAGCAGCCAAAATTTTCCTGGAAACCTGGTGCCAGTCAAACTCGAGGTCCCTTTTTCCATGGTTATCACCAACAACCCAAACTATCTTTCCTGGCAACCTTGCATTTGATATACTTGACAAGGTTGTTGAATGACCCTATCTGTCATGATCCACATTGGCCCCCTATGCCGACAAAGTTTCCTTCGGACATACCAAAGTTCGAGGCCAAGCCTAACGAAGATCTAGGAGATCATGTGACCACCTTCCATCTTTGGTGCTCATCTAACTCGTTGAAAGATGACTTCGTACAGTTGCAATTGTTTCAACGTACTCTCATAGGGAGTGCCATGAAATGGTACATTGAGCTCGACCACTCAATATATTCTTCCTTCGATGAATAGGCAATGGCTTTCCTAAACCATTTCCAATTACTTGTGAGATATGACACTGGCACATAATTGTTGGCCAATTTCCAACAGACAAAAGTGGACCATATCTCTAATCACATCTGAGAATGGAGATGTTGGAAGAGTTTAATTAAGGTGCCAGTCCCACCAACATTCCTGCTCGAGTGGTTCCATAATTCTTTGGTCCCACAGTTATCCAAAGACATCATGACGTCAGGAGTGTTTTTCGAAGAAGACGCCATCATGAGAGCTCAACAGCTTGAGCTAATATACTCTCAGTCCAGTTTATTATATGAGATCTTGCTAGATGTGCCACACTCAATACTTGATAAAACCAGATAGAGAACTGGACCACATGCCAATGGTATTGTTGGTTCATCACAAACAAACCCCCTCTGAGCAACTGACGAAGAAATTGCAGCAATTGTCTATACAAAACATGGCGGCCAACTAAACTAATTTTTTGGCTTCTCCCCCTACTAAAACGTCGAATGTACACACAGTGGAATTGACAAATCCAAAGGCCACCCAGTAGCCTGAAGGAAAGAAAAAACAATGAAATAAGGGTAAGGGGGATAAGAAATACACTAATAATGTTGCTGGGGGAAACATTGACAAACGAAAGGTGAGGTATCCATGCAACCTGTGCATGGAAGACCACCCGACCCACCAATGTTCTCGGCTTACAGAGGCCCAAAATTTTTCGACACAACAACAACCTACCGTGTTAACCAATCCATTTCAACATGGGCAAAACCTAACTCAAGCCTCTACAAGCATGAAAGGGGGCAGTCAAGGACCCTCTCCATCTTTGAACAATCCTACATCCACGAATGTGTAGATGATGAAGGGTGATGCTTTTATATCAACTAGAGCGCTTGACTACAGTAAACCAAGCACTTCTGAGAAGGGAAAAGAAGCCGAACTCCCATCTCTTCCTCTCTAGATCGAGAAAACTTTGGGCGAAACAATGACATGCATCCCAAAAGGCATGTTCAAAAAAGCTTCTCACAACCCAAATGCAAGGGCCACCCAGAACTATTCTGTGGTTGAGTATTTGTCTCAAACCACTTGTGTAATGTCCACTGGTATTTGTCTCAAACCCCTTGTGTGATGTCTGCTGGTATTTGTCTCAAACCCCTTGTGTGATGTCCGCTTTGGAGGTCCTCCAAATATACCCTTCCCAGAGGAAAGCTTTGTTAGCCGCTTTAGGATCTACCGAGACTTGTAATATGGGTACAATCATGTTGGATACAACCGACTTAAAACCTTGTATGCCTTACCACATAGCATTTCGGATAGTACTGGCTCACCCCACGGAAAATTTTACTCAGAATATTTTTCACACGATGGTTGATAAGGGCACCCTGATATGTGTCATGTCAGTGGCATGTTGGAAGGCCATTGGCCATCCCGTTTTGTCTCCGTCACCTACTCTTCTCACTACTTTTGATAGTTGTTCATTCTAACCACATGGTATCATTCCCTCTTTCCCCATGCATTTAGGAGGGAAGACCAGGTGCATCGAGGTAGAAGTAGTCGACATGTCTCTCAAATACAATCTCTTGTTAGGAAGGAGTTGGACTTACGCCATGCAAGCAGTGGTTGCTACATTTTTTCGAGTCTGATTGTTTCCACATGAGGACTGGATTGTAACCATTGATCAATTGTCTTTCTCTAGACCTGACCCTTCATTGGGGGTATCCGTGGTCCCGATGATTGATAATCCCCAACCAGGCGTAGTCAACGTAGGGGTTGGTTTGTGCCCATCTTTGATGGGTACCTTCGATTACCCGCCCCCTCAAGGCGATGTCAAGTTCATATCCGACCACCATAAGGCTGAGATTTTCCAAGTTTTGTCATTTTTCACAACTTACTTCAACGATCTGTGGATACTTCCTTCCCCATCAGCCACGATGGAAGGGACAGGGCACCCGGGCATGTCCATGCCCTTGTCAGCAGCTAAAGTAGCATACTCTTTAGTCTAGCAAGCTTCGGACGACACAAATCCAACTCCTGCACAAGAGTTGGATCCGAATCTAGAGCCTATTTGGGCTCAAGGTTCTCTCACTGACATCGATTCATTAGACTTAGTATTGCCCTCCAATGAAGTAGTAATTGAAGCAATGACTAGTCTGGACAAACCCTAGGATGATCTCCATCACAGATCATACTTCCTCCCAGAGTTAAGTAGAATTGAAGCCTGAGAATTCACCTTGACTATGACTGGAGATAGGTCTTGTCCTATTAATACCTTAGCTACACATGAGGTTTATGCTGAGGGTAATATGGAAACTATTGCTGAAACCATACCAATCAATATCTCCAGAACCCTTGGCGTCGTGGAGAATGTTTTCGTCGGAGCTGACTATTCCCCTGGAGAGATTCAAATCTACACAGATCTATTTCAATAATTTCGTGACGTTTTTTATTGATCTTACAAGGAAATGCCATGCATCGATCCAAAAATAGTCGAACATGAAATCACAACTTCTCCATATGCCAAGCCTATTCAGCAAAAGGATTGTCTAGTTAATCCCAGGAAAGAAACAACCATTAAGGTTGAAGTTGAGAAACTGCTAAAAGCCAGTTTTATCTATCCTATCCATTTGACCCAATGGGTGTCAAATTCTATGTCGATCAATAAGAAACAGAGTATGATTCATGTATGTACAAACTTCCATGATTTGAACAAGGCCTATCCAAACGATAATTTTCCCACACCATTCATCGACCAGATAATTGATGAATGTGCAGGTTGTGAGGCCTTCTCTTTCATGGATGGTTTATCAGGATATAATCAAATACAAATCAAACCCAAAGACCAGCACAAAACGACATTCAATTTTCCATGGGGTACATTCGCGTATCGTAGGATGCCCTTTGGTCTAAAAAATGCTAGAGCGACCTTTCAGCGGGCCATGTCTTTTGCTTTCCATTATCTCAAGAATATAGTCGAGGCCTATTTATATGATTTAGCATATCGATCTCACAAGAGAACGGATCATCCCACACACTTCCTACTTATCTTTGAGAGATGTCACTACTTCCAGATTCGCTTGAATCCAAATAAGTGCATCTTTTTCATAACATCAGGACATTTATTAGGTTTCATAGTGTCAACAACAGGGATCATGGTTGATCCTCTCAAGGTTGAGGCAATAATTCAGTTGGCTCCGCCGCACACAATCCTTCAACTTCAGAGTCTACTGGGTAAGGCGAATTTTTTAAGGTGTTTCATCGCTAACTATGTCGAGATCACAAAGGGATTTATGCGCTTACTGAAGAAATATGTTCCTTTTTATTGGGACGATGCCACTCAACACTCTTTCTAACTGTTGAAACATGCCCTCACAACTGCCCCTCTGCTTCGGCCACCTAACTATAACAAAGATTTTGTATTATACCTGGTTGTAGCAGAGTCAACCATCGGCATGGTCTTAGTTCAGGAAGATGATTTGTTCTCAGAATATGTGGTCTATTACCTGAGCCAAGGGCTAGTCAGACCGAAACTCAATTATTCTCATATCGAAAAACTTGCATTGGCAGTAGTCCATGTTGTTCAACGGTTCCGTCATTATGTTCTGTTTCGCAAGACCACCGTCAATGTCATTGTGAATCTATTTCAATACATGTTGACACGATGGGTAATAGGTGGAAATATCAGCATATGGATAGTCATCCTCCAGGAATTTGACTTAGATTTCGTTTTAGCAAAATCCAAAAAGTCACTGGTCTTCGCAGAACTTATTTTGGAACTTTCGGTTGAGTCAGATGATGTTGTGCCCGAAGAGTCACCTATCAGAGGAGATATGTTTTTGATCACATCTTTGGATCCCTGGTACGGATATATACTTATCTATCTTTAGACGTTGAAGTGCCCCACCTCTACTTCTCATGATGAGCGTCACCGTATACGCCATCAAGCCAAGAATTATCTCATACTCGATGATACATTGTATCGAAGAGGTGTAGACTACATCCTGCACCGATGTCTCACTCATGACGAAGCAATTATCGTGCTTAATGATTGCCATACTAGAGCATGTGGTGGTCATTTATCTAGGTTGGCAGTAGCCCAAAATATTTTACGAGCAGGTTACTTCTGGCCAATGCTAATCAAATATTGTATCGAATAGGTCAAGAAGTTCCACCTGTGTCAGATATTCTCTCGGAAGATGAGGGTGCATCCTGCTCCCATGTTTCCTATCATCATAGTTGGTCCCTTAACTAAGTGGGGGATTGATTACACTACATGCAACCCTCCTTCAACAAGGGGCACCATTATATCATTGTTGTCGTAGACTACTTCATGAAGTGGGTCGAAGCTATGCCAATGTTTAAAGATGATGGAGAGACTGCAACTCTCTTTTTATTCAACCAGGTAATAGCAAGGTTTGGCGTCCTGAGAGAGATTGTCACTGACCATGGTAGTCATTTTCAGAACTAGATGATGACGAAGTTAACATCAAATATTGGGTTACTGAAAGAACATTCGTCACTCTACTACCCCCAAGCAAATGGTCAGGTGGAATATGTAAATAAATATCTTAAGACCATCCTACAACGAACGATCAAATCAGCCAAGTCAAATTGGCACTTGATATTATACTCAACATTATGGGCTTACCGGACATCTGTTAAGACTACAACCGGTTTCTCACCTTTTCAACTCATTTACAGGATGGAAGCAATCTTGCCTATCGAATGTTAGATCGCGTCCCTAAAGTTGGCAGTACAGTTATTGCCAAACACTTCTCCGCTTGAAGAACAATTATTATAACTTGAGCGGCTCAATGAGAAGCGTCGTGATGTGGCCCTAGCTAATGAGGCTCACAAACATAAAGTCAAGTCTCAGTATGATTGGTCCATTCATCCTCAGATTTTCTCTTAAGGTGACCTTGTCATGTTCTATGACCAAGATAAGGAGCCCCTGGGGGCAAGAAAATTCAAACCCATGTGGTTCATACCTTTCATCATAAAAGAGGTTCTAAAAAGGGGCGCTTATCATCTGGTTGACTTTGAGGGAAATGCTTTGCCAGAGCCTAGAAATGGGCTCTACCTCAAGAAGTATTACTCATAGGTAGGTCACCTTGGGTAACTTTTTGTAACATATGTATAGTCTTTGTACTATTACTTTCTAGTTTCTTTTAGTGTTATGGACGTGTTGTTTTTGATGTTATCTTTTGTCACTGTGGTAGATGTCAAGTGAATCGGAGGTGTTCATTGGGTATACAGATGGTGTTATTCGGCACACTCAGAGGCTTGCCTCTGTAGCTTGGGAAATTTTTACACCTCGAGGCCAATTATTATCTTCCGGAGGTATATGCTTAGGTGACACCACAAACAATGTCGCTGAGTACAGTGAAGTTATTGAGTTGCTTCATGACGCCTTGTCATTTTGTATCTCTCATCTCCAGGTCTATGTAGACATTCAACTGGTCGTGTCTCAGTTAAATAGAGTCTACCGTGTTCATGATCCGAATTTACACTGATGATTCCTTAGGGTACCTCTCTTAGAAAGAAACTTTGATTATATTACATATTTTCATGTTCCTAGGAGATTAAACCAAATTACAGATACTCTAGCTAATCAAATTTTAGATTGGCATCTCACACACATATAAAAAGACATACACATAAACATGTAAATGCATTTTCAAAGGCAAATATGAACCATAAGACACAAAAAGACATAAAAATCCATATATAATATCATAATCATCAGAGTACATAGGTGGACGCAAGCGCCTCAAAAGTATGACCAGTAACGAGTCATGGGGCTTATGCCCTCAGAAAATATATTCAAGTAGTGCTCTCGGCACATGAAAATTCTAGATTAACTAAGGTCAGGGCATATGGGCCCTGTTGTAATGATCAACAACCTTTTCCAAACATTGAAATAGTCGTACCCACGTCTGTGGTGACCCTGCTACATGAGGCTGCATAGATGGTGGCAAATCCTCAATCTCTTTCATAGGTACTGTGCGGGTGAGTGAGGTAAAGTTTCGCTCGACTCATCTCAAAACCCTCTCAGCCTCACCGACTGAAAGCTCTCTGGCTGTTGTTGGTCCCCCTATGGTGGTAGGTGTGTCCCCTGGCTGAGGAAGACGCATGTTCCTCACACAATCCATAGGTCACACTAGTCCCACATCTACACATAATAGACACATATCTTTCAAATACTCTGGTATAAAAAAAATGATATATAAAAAAAAAACAACACAAAAATTATATATGTTTCACAAAAAAAAAATAAAAAATTATGCAAACTTACCCATCTCTCCTCGCTCCTCGCCAGGAGGTACCAGTATCTCAGGATCTCTCAAGAAATCAATCCTCTCATAAGGGTAATCCTCTATGACTGGGATCTGTCAAGACAACCAAGAAAATAAATCATCATCAAAGGATTCATTGGTCCTTCCACCACCCTTTCGTGGAAGTAACACTGCCCATCTGCAAACCGCAGGAAGAGAGTCCTAATGTCCTCGTATCACCACTCAAGGACTGAAACTAGGAACTCTTTCAAAGAAAAAAGAGCATAGAATCGTCCCGAACCTGAAGTTCCTCTACGTCTGCGACCGACGATCCGCCAGCTGCCTCTTCATACAATCTAGCAGTGTAGTGCTCCAATCAAATATCTGTGCATTTAAGCATTGGACTGCACAGTTCATCTATGCACGGAATGCCTGATGTAGAACTGCAGAACCAGTCATCCGCCCAATAAGAAACACAATCGCCTGCAGTGATAAATCTGTGATCTTGATTATGGGCACTTGTGAGATCGATCGGTTTGTACCAGCCTCACAATAAAGTCCTATCAATTTTGATATGTTATGAGGCCCCAAAGGAAATGTCCGAAAATTGACTGGATCCCCTCTCCTAGAAAGGCCAGTCAAAAAATATATGTCCTCTGTAGTAGGCACCAATGACTGCCCCTCTAACATAAAGGCCTCTACATCAGGATGCCAATAATCAGCCAAGGAATTTAGTAGCCTAGGTTGTGCCCGAATAAAAGGACATAGGAAGAACTTTAGCAGCCCAGATTGCATTAAGGCAGCAACAACATTGGGGTCTTCTCGGACCAACTCACTAATCTCCTCATGCTCTCTTTCCCTCTAGTGAACATACATCCTGCAAAACACCAAGTTCGGGAGGGTTAACCCTTTCCTTTTTTAAAAAAATCATTAAATAAAGGGTCCACACAGGCTGTAATGATGACAGTCTCTTGTACACGTGTGCAGTTTTTCCTCTGCTCGAGTGTATACATGGCCTATCATAAGACAACCTGCGTGGACCTAGGGCCGACCTTTTGAAGGTCAACTCCCCCCCAAAAATTAAAACTAAAAGCATAAATAAAGATTTAAATTGCAAGAGGAGATATTTTATACTTGGTCCAGACAGATGGTCGTTTCGTCCACTGTAGCTCCCGGAATCACCACTTTTAGCAAAGGGTTTTTTTTTCTCCAGAGTCAATTTCCAAATCAGCAATGGCGATAATGAGCTGCCAGCTTCTATTTATAGACTTTTTGGCCCCTTTTTGTCATTTTTTGGCCCCCCTTATCATTTTCTTTAAATTGAAAATCATTTAGAGTGATTTAGGAGTTGCGTTGGAAGGTTATGATCGGGTATCAGGACATTTTTTTGGAGTTTTGGGTCACTTTTGATGGTTCGTGGGAAAAACCTCAAATGATCAACTTGAGCATATAGGTTATGTTTCCACCCCGAATTTTGTATCTTGTTGTCTTTATCCCTTTTCCATAGGATAAATCCCATCAGGTTGCGACATAGAACCATCATTGTTTCTTTAGAAGTGTCGCGATTTGGTGGTAGAGCTTACTGGAACATGGATGCCCTAGGTAGATCCTGGTTGCATTATCGTGTCCATGTTGTCACTAATGAATGTAGGCTCGGGAGTCCTTTTTGTTTTTCCTGATTACAAGTTTGAGCCTCATTTGCATGATTCCTTTTCACTCTTGACCTCACCCTCGGGACTCCCAAAAAACACAATGGGTCTTCTTTTAAGCCCTTTTCAGACCCTCTAAACATGAAAATATTGTTGAGTGATCTTGTGGCCTTTCACACTCATTAAACTAAAATTTTAAGTCACATCTATCCGGTGGTAGTTTACCCCTTTTTCGGTCCAAACGGTCAACTGTACGAACAAAGGTATACTCTAAGGAAATTCAGTTCTCTAGAAGAGTACTCTCAGGTATCATTTTACCCCTTTTTCGGGCCTGAGGGACTAAATGTACAAAAAAGGAACCCCCACGGAGTCCATAGTTAAGCTCTTTTCAGACTCCGTAAAATTGAAAAGATCGTCGAGTGACCTTATTCTTTCACACTCGTTAAAATGGTCCAGAAGAACATTCCTGACAGAGTCCATAGTTAATAATTTTTCAAACTCCTTAAAAATGAAAAACTGGCCGAGAGATCTTGTCTTTATCACACTCGTTAAAATGGTTTAGAATAGATGTCTTTTTGGTGCTAGTTTACCTCTTTTTTGAACCGACTAGACTACCTTCGAAAAAGGTACCACAGTGGAGTCTCCTTTTACGTTTTTTAGACTCTCTAAATATGAAAAACTACCAAACTTACCTTCTCTGGGCTCATTAAACTCACATCGAAGGACATTACCATTATGTGTTTTATTAATCACATTTGCATACTTGTGTCTTTGGCCTAATTCCAGCACCATTTTTCTCTCAACTGAACCATCTAAAGCATGCCTTATACACAAGCCCTGTAGCACTTTTCCTCTGCATCTTGACACCTTTGGCCCCTGGAGGATTTTTCCTGAGTGTCCTTAGTTTGAACATCAGTCTTGTCCCTGCACCTTGAACTTGTATGTTTGCAACACTCATTCCTCCTTTGTAACATAACATTATTTTATTCATTTTCCAAAATTATTGAAAAAGACAAAAAAATCAAATATACCCCAAAAAGAGAAAGGGAAAAGTATTTTCTTTATTGGAAGCATAATGAGTCGCCCTTGGATAAAGAAAATCTATATTTTTGTTCATCAAACTATGGGATTTAATATGACATTAGGAATTTTTTCTCTCTACATAGAGTTGTGTCCTCCTCTGTTTGGTTATTCTTCCAAACATATAGAGAGTTTGTGTTGCCTCCTGCCTCATAAACGTATGTTGATGCCATGCTGCATGAGTCTCATAGTTTGTCATGCTATGATCCAAGGGAGGTTTTTACCAAGCCTGAGTCAGCCCCTCTATAGTTTGTCTCTTGCCCTCATGCCTTGCCATCCTGAATGTCCAATCAAGTCTTTGTTTGAAAACAATGAAGCCTTCAGTCTGATCATCAATATTATCTAGTCCATGACCGACGAGCCGTCGAAGACCTCTAGGTAGTGATGTCATACACTCATATTACACTCCTACCTAAGTTTTGAATATTTTTAAGGTGTTTCTCGAGCTCTGAAGACCTCATCTCCAACCATCAGGCCTTGTCAGTTTCTAGAAGATGGATACTCTACACATATATCTTTTTGATTTCGAGATGTAGCTCCGCTATGTATTGCTCATGGATACACTTTATATAGTTATATGACATGGATCTACAGTGTATTTGATTGGTAGCCATGATTTTATTTTATTCCTAGCATGGGTATGCCCGCTTTGGTGAGACAATTATTATTTTGCAGATGGCACCTCCCAATTTCCGGTCCCTGGGCTCACTTTTTCGGCACATTGGTGAAGATTGTTAATGTATTTCGGCCATCAAATGCTCTTCTGACCTCATTGTTGCACCCTTTTCGTCACCTTGGTGATAAAATAAGAGGTTCTTGCATGCCCAGTTGGGTCTTGCTGAGCATGACAGCTGTAGAGGAAAGAGTTAGAGAAAGAAAAACAAAACTATAAGCAAAAATTAAACTAATACAAACTAAAATCATAAGTATAGGGACATAGAGATAACAAACACAAAAAGACCCATGTCACCAATGTTTTTAGGCTGATCTATTGATGAAATCAAAGCACCAAGAAGAAAGGGGACTATGAGTCCCTTCTTCCTCCAAGGGAAGGCTATTGGACCCTCACAAGCTTGCTCTCCTTACAACAAGAAAAATGAAAATGGTGATGAAACAACTCCTTGCAAATCCACTCAATGGAGAGATGGATTGCTCAATGAAATGGTGTCAATGTGCTCTTGTCAAGGATGGAGTCCTTAAAACAATATAGGCAGCATAACATTACTTAGAATTCCTTGAGAAAATGAGGTGCATTCATGGCTTTTTATAGCATTGCATTGGGTTATTGTGTAACTGCTTTGTAGTGTGAAGAGAGGCCATTTAGGGCATTATTAGGTCTTTGACCAGCCCACCATTCGGATCCATCCCGGATTTGGAAGTCAAATCAGCTTGGGAGCTGAACCATAAGTGGTTGGGAGGCCGACCACATTCATAACTGCGTTGTTTAGCAGGTGCGCGGCTTTTTGCGCTAACAACTGCGCATCATGCGCGTATGCGCGCATTCTATGTTTCTTTTCCATGCATGTGCACACGTGCCCAACTTCTATAAAGTGCTCTTCAATTTTGCACTACTTTGTATAGTTTTTTGACCTTTTTGAATGTTGTGGTATTATTTCAAGTCCATGGATGACTTCATTACTGTTTGACGATGCTGAGTTCTTGTAACCATGTGCGGACGAAATTTCAGTGATAACAGATGCCCCCTGATGGATGAGGTTAGGAGCATACGTATAGCCGAAATCCATAAATGTTTCTTCTACTGAGAATGTTGTTGTAAGATAGAGAAATAGTGGGATCGTTCAGAGTGATCCGTTGGAGAAAAAAAGAACCGATAGGACCCGACCTTCTATGAGGTGCGTAAAATAGAAAACTGTGTAAAAACAAGGCGGGCATGCCCCATGCTCATGTCATATAACTCTGAAAAAAAAAGACTGAAGTGTTGGTGTAGACAACTGCGGTGCCCTCAGGGGCGGTCGTGATAGAGGCAGAAGACAATTCTGCAAATGAACATGCTCTGAATAATAGGCATTGATCGCGGTAATAAGTAGCAGCGATGATGTGGGCATTGATAGCCCTGCCAAGTTCAGAGGTCTTCAAAAAATAAAAGAACTAACTGCAATAGTTTCAAAGTAAGACCCGCCATAACATGAGAAGGTGTTGGCGTCGAATGTTATGGGGGTCAACGACAGCAGGGAGCAATGGTGTTTCACCCTGTGCCATCCAAGATCTCTCATTGAGTGGAGAATGAGAATCAAGATACTGTCGCCCTTCCGAAAAATGGTGTTGATGTCGACAAAAGGGGACGCGATTCCCAGAAGCAAAGTGCTTCATGAAATCTACTGAGGTGAGGAAGTGGTAGAGGTACATGGACGGAGTCAAGAACTAGGAAGACTCAATACTTCCCTTGGTTGGAGGATGTATGAGATAAAAAGTGACTGCAACCGTGTAACGAGGTCGAGTGTCAGGGGGACGACAAGACCGGTGATAAGTTGTGCCAGAGGCGGGACAAGGTGAACAAATTCATAGGGTAGAGGTAAGTGACCTGTGGGGTTCTCTAAATATATGGATGATGCTGGCAAGGGAAGATGATAAGTAATGCTCCAATAAAGGGTGACATGGGTTGCGTGTGGCCAAAAATAAGGAAGCAAGTCACCAAAGGTGATGACAAAAAAGAGAATGTAATGACTGGAAATAAAGGCGTTTGTACAATAATTAACGAATAATTGGGGAGAAATGTACAAATATAGAAACCGGTGCCCCAATGTGATATGGGTGGCCCACGTAGGGCATGATGTGCTGGGAAGACTGATGAAGGGTGGGGGCCCCATTAGTGAGTTTCTGTATGAGGTAGGTGAAATGAAGGTGGGTTTGCAGAGGGGCAAACTGATTGTGGATGAAATGGAGGGTTTATGATACTGCAGAGGTGCAGGTAAAAAATAGAACCGTAAAGAGATAATATGGGAGTTCGTGTGGGGAAGCTAGCAAAATGAGGAGAAGGAGTATGTGGATGATTCACAACATGATGAAAGACTATCGGGCCTCCCATCCCTAAAGGGTAATGAAAAACAACATGAGTGTCAAAAGTGGCAAAAGGTGCTATGAATGGGACAACTCATGTGGGTAAGAATGCTACCAGGTAACATTACCGAAGATGCAAATGGAGGCGTGGGTACTGCAGAGCCAAGAATGAGGATCCTAAAGGCCAATATCAAAGGGTGTGACTGGAAATGTAAATGCAATACAACAGGAGAGACTACATGCCAGTGCTGAGTATATACCTGAAGGGATTATGCCGATGAATGATGAGCATGTACCTGCACACATAACAACCAAATACCCAAAGTGAACAATATCTTAAGAGAATCAAAGATATGAGCATGTATGTGATAAATGTGACTATGAACGTGTGTACCTGACCATGATATGAAAAAAAGGTGCCCCGGGGGCTCAGGATAAAAATAAACCCAGGGACTTCTGTGATGTAGGTGATGGGATGTTGATCCTGTGGCTGAAGATGGTTTGAAAAACGGACACCTTGGGCTCCCGGAATGGTGAGTGGAAGTTTGGAAAAAGTCCTATATATAGTTGTAGGGCCCACATTGCCACCTCATTTGTACCTGCTTCAATAGTGATTGGACAAGAATTTTTTAGAGGAGATTTGGAGATTCGGGGAGGACAAGGCAGCCGACTAAGGATCTATGAGTATCAGGTTAGTGGTCTGATCATCCTGCATAGAAATAGGTTTTCAATTTTTGGGCAGGGTTTGTATGGAGGGTGTAGCGGTCGCTGTTTTTGGTGAACTAGTGTGATGTCGGGCCAGGTGTCGATGCAATGTTCGACAATAGAGGGATCGAGGCCAGGCATTTTCATGTATGACCAAGTGAAAATATCCCTGTATTCCTGGAAGAGGGCTTTATATGCGGCAATTTCCTGAGGAGTGCAAGTGGCTCCAATGGTGATTTCTTCGACGATGCCATTTTTAATGGAAATGTCGATTTTCATGGTGGGGGAAATGTTGGCCATGTTTCCTTCTTCAAATGCATCAGGGGCAGGAATGGGATTGTTGAACCAATTGATAGGCCCGGATGGGATAAAATCTTTGGTTTCGACCGCGTAAATGGGGTTTTGGTTAGGAGGCATGGAAGATTCCTATGGAGAGAAGAGTGTGTGGTGATGTAGCGCATCCCAGAGAGAGTCTGGGCGGTTTAGCTCTTCAATTATTTCCTCGTCGCATTGGAAATGCTGGGAATATAAGGGGTCATGAGGAGTGATCTCGGTGACAGTGTGGGTGCCCCCTGATGAAGAAGCAGGGAGAACAATGCTAGGAGATGGGGAGGGTTCAGTCGACATGAACCATATATTGAAGTACTGAGGGGTACCCGTGGTGGTTGGGTGGAGAGTGTCTGTATGGGAATGAGTAGGAGAGTTGGGGGGGTTGCGGGGTAAATCCTCAGAGACATTATCTAAGAACCATGGAGGTGTTGGGAGTGCCTCGGGCTCGGGAGAAATGACTTGAAGATCCTCGAGTGACGAGGTAATGTCAATTATTGCCTCTGCGGGTTGGTGAAGCAGAGCCAATTGACGTTGCCTGTATTCAAGGATCATAGGACACTGGTATGTAAAATGAGCTAATGAATCACAGAGAGAGAAAGGGCGTCTCATACGTTCATTGACTGAAGTGGTGGCATAACGAATGTCAGTGATATTTGTTGAAGAGGACGTAGCAGGGTGTGGGTTAGTTCTAGCGTATAGCCGCTAATGTCTGCCGAAAGTGCAGCAGTGCTGGGCAATGATGGGTGTAATGGCCATACTCTGAACATATAGCACAAGAATATTTGGTCCTCAGCCCTTTACTACTGGAATGGATGGTGGTACTAGCAGTAGTGGCGAGTGTTATGGGAGTTTGATTGAGGGGGATCAAATTCCGTAATTCAGGTAGTGATGGACAATTGTTGGTTTGGTGGCCCTCTTTCTCACATAGTGCACAAGGTGGGGGGATGCATGGAGGAAGTGGAGCGGTGGGATCTTTCTTCTTTCTCATGCCCCCAGCTATAGCAGGGGGTTTAGTGAGTGGGGGGATGGTGGGGATAAGGATGGGGATTTTCATGGGAAGTCCTTCCTGTGGGGGAAGGGATGGTCGACGAACCATCTCTGGTGGGTGTAAATACCAAACTGGGATTTCTAACACCATATTTGGTAGTGTGATCGTTGTGGCTACCTGAAAAGCTTCAATACCTGGGGGGGGCGTAGAAGAATGGAATTTGGGTGAGGGGTTGGGGGAGTGTCTCCCAGACAGGATTATTCCCGTGAGAGGATGTGGATTCGTGGACTGTTGAGGTCGATGAGTGAGCAAGAGGCTCCGGTGGGACTGGTTCTATGACTATTGAGACGTCAGGAATGACGGAAGCCTCCTGAGGAGGAAGAGCATCCTCTGTGTGAGTTCTGTTAGATGAGATGACGCATACTTGATTAGCAGGATGAAGGAGTGGTGGTTCTCTGTGGTACGTTCCTAACAAAGATGGATCTTTGAAAATCCCAGGACCCATCTCTACGAGTGGATATGCGTTGTGGTTGGTGTGGATGAGAGGAAGAATGTTATCGAGGTTGGCAGATGGGTTAGGCTCATAATGTGAGACTTGGTCGATGGTCACAATATTCCCATTGTGGGAGAACATCATTGTTCGAAAGACGAAATATGCCACTGCCTTCATAGTGTACATGTAGCTACGACCGAACAAGATATTATAATCAAGCAGGGCATCGATAACTTTGATATTAATGAGAATAGTCTTGCCCCCGAGTTCAACGGGGACATTTTGGAAGAGCCCTTCAGAAGAGGATGGTCATCCGTCATAAGCTCGTAATGTGATGGCAGAGGGTATGAGTTCTGTGGAACCAAGTTTTTTCCATAATGTTTTGGACATGATGCACGTAGATGCACCTTCATCGATGATACACCGATGAACTGTGATGTTCCATATTTTCACTGGTATTTGAAAAGAGATCAAGGCGGGAAGATGAGGTTCTCCGCTATCAATATCAAAGGTGATGAGTCGAGTATCTGTGGGGTTGACTGCCCCCAAGGTGAAAAGTAGTGATTTCTGCTGCGTAGGACAAGTCTGGAGGACTTCCAAGACTGACATGGCAGCCGGGGATTACACTAAGTCGTCTACCAAGCTATAGTTATGAGCTGCCCTAGCCTATGGGTTGTGGACATTCCTGCACAAGGGGATGCGAGGGATGCGTAGTGGTGTTTTGACAGAAGGGAAAGGGATCACCAACGGGGGCCCCATTGGTGTGGGGTTTGTCTCTGGAGAGATAGGAGTTGACTCGGTGGGTGTATGATACTAACGATTACGCGTTTGCAGAAGGATTTCTTCCTCACTGGTGAGGATAATTGTACGCTCTGCTGGATTGTTGGGGTTGTGGTATTGTCCCACTTGAGGTGGGTGATGTTGTGTGTCCTGTTGGGTGTTTATCACACCTTGATGTGGGATAGGATTTTGCAGCACGGAGGGAGGGGGTTGTTGCACGTATTGTTGTGGTGCCTGTTGAGGGGCAGTTTGTGCCGGAGAATGGGGAAGACTATCCAAGTCTTTCAACCATTTGAAATCAACGATCTGGGGGCAATGGTGAGTTTTATGACTGAACTCACCACAAATAGCACAAGGGAAGATGGTTTTAACATTATTTCGCCCTTGGCATTTGTTGTTATTGGCCCCTTGGGGGTTTTGGTTCCCTTGGTTCTGGTTGCCCCCAGTTGGTTGGTGCTGTGGGGGTTGATACCCGCCTTGACCTGGGTTGTTGTTATTCCTGTTCCATCCTTTCTTTTTGGCATTGTTCGATGGATGAGTTGGGTTGGCTGTATTCAAATGTTCAAAACTTTGGTATTGTTGAGTAGCAGAAGGTTGAACAAAATTTACCCCCGCATGTGGATGTGGGGGAGCCATGGGTTGTGGAGGACTAAGAAATGGGAAGTATGGATTTTGTGGTGGTACCGATCCATAAGGTACATAGGAAGGTGTAGTACTTTCACTAGTACTATAAGCTGATGTTGAGGGAGTAACATTTTTTGTGGGAATAGGTGGATGTATGGGAGGTGCCAGTGGTGGTCCACTGATGGGTGGAGGTATAGCAACAAGGTATGGTTGTTGATAAGGGGGTGGGGGGTAATAAGGAGTGCCCCCATATGCTGGCAGGTATTGAGGTGTTCCATACATCGGTGGTGGTTGGGGTTGTGGACCATGGTGTGTGGTGGAACTTCTTAGTCTGTCTGTTGAGTGAGACATCCCAGGTTTGTCTTGGCCAAATTGCACAGGTTTTGGAAGATCAGGAAGTACTGTATAAGTACCCTGACTGTGCATAGATGAGGTCATAATGTTGGGCCTTACTAATGGCTTCCTCTTTAGATTGCAGGAAGGTGGAAGCTACATCCTTACCAAGGAGAGAGACAAGTGATCTAAGAAACCAATCAAGACATTGTTGCTTGATGGTTTCTGCTTTACACAAACTACATCGCCTACGCCACTCATGAATGTGGTCAGCGATGTGTGTGGATGAGGTTTGCTTGAAGTTAGAAAGTATTTCTAAAACATTGTCATGGTGGATGGGTAATTGGAAGGTTAAGAATGCTTTGGCCAATGACTCAAAGGTCGCATGGGACCCTGATTTTTCTTCGACATACCATTTGGCTGATGGGCTAGTGAGTGTGCATTGAAATAATCGCAGTCTGATGGAATCATCCATAATGATATTGGAAGAGCACCATATATGAAAGGTCATGACATGGTTGGCGGGGTCATCCCCTACCTTTCCTTCAAACTTTGGTATGTCTGAAGGAAGTTTTGTTGGCATTGCAGGCCATGTGGCGTCATGCAATATAGGATCATTGGTGAGTTTGGTGAGATCTGGTATGTTGAGAGAGGCCAAATATGGCATCTGTAGTGGGGGGGGAGGGTTATCTCTGGCCATAGTGTGTTGTGAATCTGACCCTTTATGGGGACTAGGTGGGTTGGTGCTCCCTCCTTTAGAGGAAGTGGGTCCCCCGCTTCCATGTAAAGGAGAGAGAGTGAATGGATGACCTTGGGAAGTAGACCCAAGTAATGTAGAACCAAGCAAAGCTGATCCTAAGATAGTAGCACTCATTGGAGTGTGTGAAGGAGGTGCTGATGAGCGGGTATGACCAGATACTCCCCTTAATATAGTAGGGAGGTTGAGCAAGCGTCGTGAACGACGAGGGTTCTGTGGTTCCCCTATAATGTTAGACTAGTTGTTTGAATGTGTGCAAAAAGTGGTGAGAGAAATATAGAAACCAGAGTCTTTGCGTTGAATGTTTTCACCATATATATATCCAAATCAAACTGTAATCAGATGTGCATCATACATAAAATGAGAAAGAAACATAGATGTGGGTAAGTGGGTTTTGTCCGCGTGGGGGAATCAAAAGAAAGAAAATGATCGTGTCATAG
The DNA here is from genome assembly GCA_032191745.1 of Picea mariana. Taxonomy (NCBI): domain Eukaryota; kingdom Viridiplantae; phylum Streptophyta; class Pinopsida; order Pinales; family Pinaceae; genus Picea; species Picea mariana. The sequence continues at coordinate 364,170 of JASDQU010739340.1, read as the reverse complement.
AAGACGTAACATCCTTTCTCTCAAATAGCACTAGACCTTCCAATAGTACTCAACAGTGGGGTCTGAAGTCACCGAAAGAGAAACTAGTGAAGGATGAAATGATTGGTTATAATGAGGGATAAATGGGGCATATCCCGAAAGAGCTGGTGATATTTCCCAATAGCCAGACAAAATCCAATCAAGGTGCAATTGCAGCCCACAATTTCCACCTGGGTAGATGTCCTAAAGTTGGTCACTAGGTACCTTAGTCAAAGTGCGACATTTAGATTTCGGCCTAAGAAATGGGTCACGGGATGGATCTCGTCCAAGAGGTGGGTGCCTCAAGGAGGGATGCACAGAACAACCAGACCTTGGCCTTCAACCCTTCACGGGTATCTCCCTGCCTTATGGTGATTGGAACACTTGACTTGGATGATTTTCAGTTCCCTATTTGACAACCTCTATGTTTTGACAATGTGAGAACCAGATAAAGGGGAGTTATTTGGATGCCTATCGCCGAAATCCTACCTAGACTAAAAAATTTCTTTTGGCACCTCCTGTGGAGGAAAACTTAGTGAGTTTTTAGAAAGATTTTAGATGCAGTTGTTTTGGGAGGTTGGGGGTGCAAACCAACCCCGTTGATTAAAAATGGGAGTGGATAGTCTCGTCAAGAAAAGATGGGGTATTTTCGGAATCCCTTTGGAGGAAACTTACTTTGACCTCCACATTTCAAGAAGAAGCTATGTGAGTAATAAGTGACTTTTCTGTGTGAGTGAAAGTGTGCCAATTTTAGTGAATTAGATGTCACCTTGCTGCATGTGGACTTTGCTTGGTCCTTTACAAGAGTTTGATTACCTAATTAACTAAGTGCCTTTGGTACAACCTTTCGTAATTCAAAAGCCATAGTAAGATAGCATGTGAACATGTGGGTCCGTTACTATCCTTTAACTCCCTATTGTGATGTAATCTAGAAAATCTTGAAACTATCCTAGATTGAACATGTGGGCATGTATGGGCCCGTTACAAACCTTTAAACTTCCCTAGTGTTTTGATCTAAGAAAGAAGAAATTCAAACACTATCCTATCTTTGTGACATGTGGGCATGTATGGGCCCGTTACAATATTAAGATGTGTTTGAAAAAGAAAACTAAGAGGGGTCCCA
>JASDQU010739340.1:301227-362979 GCA_032191745.1 Picea mariana | reverse complement strand
TGAACATGTGGGCATGTATGGGCCCGTTACAAACCTTTAAACTTCCCTAGTGTTTTGATCTAAGAAAGCAGAAATTCAAACACTATCCTATCTTTGTGACATGTGGGCATGTATGGGCCCGTTACAATATTAAGATGTGTTTGAAAAAGAAAACTAAGAGGGGTCCCAAGAAGGGTTGTTGTCCTCTCCTAAAGGTTTTAAACTTTGTTAAGGGCGATGAAATTGTTTCCTAATCTTTTTCTGATTCTCAAGGTCACTTGAAGGCGCGAGAGAAGAGCATACTAAGTGATTGGTAATTCAACTTCTAGTCCCAATGTAAGCTTAGATGTGATTAAAAATGATTACCACCTTATCTTGTAAGTCAAAACAAGCCATCCATGTGGCAGAAAGAAAATAAGGGAAATTGATTTTTATCCTTTTAAGTGCCTATGTGTGTTTGACTAACCCCTTTATATGATGAGGGGACTAAGTGTGGTGCAGTGTTTAGAGCATGCTTGACATCATTTTTAAGAAGGCAAATGGCCTTCCCCACATCCCAACAACTTACAATGTGAAATTTTGATCAGATGCACGGCCCCTAGTGAAGACAGAGGCGCACAGAGTGTAGGCATGCAAACAAAGATGAGTAAGAAAGTGCATGTGTGCAGAAAAAGGTTGTCACATAAGCGCATGAGCACACGATGCACGTCTGTGGGGTAGAATATCCACACACTGGTGAAAAAAAATCGAGAGAGAAAAATCTGGATGGATTTCTCTCAGTTCTCCTTTGAATTGGATGGTTGGCAGGTCAACTGACGCCGGTTAGTGAACTTGCAAGTTAAACAGACTAAAAGAGGAGCAAAATAAACCCAAATGAGGTAGGAATTTGATACCTCTCCCCAGCGGAGTCGCTAATCTGTTGCACTCTTTTCGTCACCTTGGTGAGAAAATAAGAGGTGCTTGCATGCCCAGTTGGGTCTTGCTAAGCATGACAGCTGTAGAGGAAAGAATTAGAGAAAGAAAAACAAAACTATAAGAAAAAATTAAACTAATACAAACTAAAATCATAAGTATAGGGACATAGAGATAACAAACACAAAAAGACCCATGTCACCAATGTTTTTAGGCTAATCTATTGATGAAATCAAAGCACCAAGAAGAAAGGGGACTATGAGTCCCTTCTTCCTCTAAGGGAAGGCTCTTGGACCCTCACAAGCTTTCTCTCCTTACAACAAGAAAAATGAAAATGGTGATGAAAGAACTCCTTGCAAATCCACTCAATGGAGAGATGGATTTCTCAATGAAATGGTGCCAATGTGCTCTTGTCAAGAATGGAGTCCTTAAAACAGTATAGGCAGCATAACATTACTTAGAATTCCTTGAGAAAATGAGGTGCATTCATGGATTTTTATAGCATTGCATTGGGTTATTCTGTAACTGCTTTGTAGTGTGAAGAGAGGCCATTTAAGGCATTATTAGGTCTTTGACCAGCCCACCATTCAGATCCAGCCCGGATTTGGAAGTCAAATCAGCTTGGGAGCTAAACCATAAGTGATTGGGAGGCCGACCACATTCATAAATGCGTCGTTTAGCAGGTGCGTGGATTTTTGCGCTAACAGCCGTGCATCATGTACGTATGCGTGCATTCTACATTTTTGTTCTGTGCATGTGCATGCATGCCCAAATTCTGTAAAGCGCTCTTCAATTTTGCACTACTTTGTATAGTTTTTTGAACTTTTTGAATGTTGTGGTATTAATTCAAGTCCATGGATGACTTCATTACTGTTTGACGATGCTGAGTTCTTGTAACCATGTGCGGACAAAATTTCAATGATAACACTCACACATTAGGGGGCATCTGTTATAACCCTAATTTTCACTAGACATGGTTACTTCGCATCAGGCCATCTCAGATTCCTTCTTTTCCAAAACACTACTAAACAACTCTTCTTAAAAACCCCTTTTATAAAGGCCCACATGCCTTGCTACATTATTGCATGTGTGTACATGCTAGCTGACCCAAGACAGCCTGTGTGTACCTAATAAAGCACGAAAAAAGGAAATTTGATGACGAAACACATAGCTTTGGGTAAGTTAACTAAACCTTTCAGCCATGCATGGCCAAACATTCGACCAAATACATAGCTTCTTCTAGCCTATAAAAGAAGGGTTAGGGGTCCCATTTGGAAGAGGAAACATTATAGTAAAGTGACTATACCCAATTGAGCATTCCCCTTGTCCCAACCTTTAGCCATCCTTGTGAAAAGAGAAGTATAGAGAAAAGCAGTTGGAGGATAGTTGAAGAGGAGCCTAGGACTAGGTTCATGGAGCAGTGGTCGGATTCATCATTGTAAGTTGCTTTAGTGAAGTTAATAATAAAGAAGTACTTTTCTCGTCCCACCATATGAGGTTTTCATTTTTTATTGGGTACATGTTGATTAAATATCTAACCCATTAATATGTATATCAAATGCATTTTGAGTTCTTTGTTTGTCTTTTATCAATGTAGGTCAGCCTTGGGAGGAGAATTGCAGTCAAAGAACGACCAAGAGTGAAGAGGGATAGATATCAAACGCTAGAAATAAGGTATGTTCACTTGATATTCTTAACTATGTATTTGTTTAATAATAATGGGGATTATGTCCGGGATGATGGTAGAAAGTAGGAATATTTAGGTCTTTTTTGCACGCATGATAAAACCCTAAGTGCTAGTCCGTAGAGGGATTTCCCACTCACAACACCTAGGATGGTTTCCTTTGATCGGAATGAAATTTTCAAGCCTCATCTTCCTTCTTTTGTACCCTTTCAAATAATGGTTGAAGTTAATTCAAAAAAACATTTACTTATGTATTGTGGATGAAGGAGCCTCCACAAGTATTTTATCCTCCTCGACTTGGAAAGATTTGCGTTCTCTCGAGCTTGTCACTGCTTCGCATGAGATTTTGGCTTTTGATAGATGTCCTAATGAATACTATCTTTGATACCTATCTTGTTTGGTGGGAATACTTTCCTTGCCAATGTTAAAGTGGTACAAGGCTGATTAGATTTCAATATGATTCGTGGACATGATTGTGTATATGCTATGAATGTTGTGGTATCTACACTCTTTTGCGTGATGAATTTCCCTCACAATGGAAGCATTGTCACTATCAACCATCTGGAATATGATAATGACCATCCTAATTCAACATTAGTTCAGGCATCCCCTTTATATGTTACTAGTATTCATGTAGACTCTACCTCGCCACAGGTAAATTATGTGGCATCTTGTCCTTTGTGTTCAATTTCTCTTTAGCAGGAACTAGTTCACTCATGTTTTCCTTCTTGAGACTTGGTCTCAACAATTGATCCATTGCTTTATCCAATGCGAGCATGGGAGACCTTTCTTCCCCCTCTTGGTCTGAGTAATATTGAGCTTCTTGTTGATTATGATCTTGTTTTTTTGGCACAGGGGCAGACCCAGGGTTTAATGCTTCAACAATGCACCAACAAAACCATAAATACCGACCCTTTCGGCAACACCTGCGAAGAAAATGAAGTCTCACCCGAGGTAGAGGTAGGGGTGGTTGCAGGATTCAATTGTTTGCAACCCAGCTGGGGCACAGATCTATGATTACACCACTCTATCAAAGCACTTAATAGTTAACATTCATCAATATTTAACCCTTATCCACATCACAGATCCAAAACCTAATTACAGAACAACAAAGTATTCAACCAGATCTAACACATCTAAGCACTTAGCACATGGAAAAAGATCATATCTAGCATTTATTCACATAACTTAAGCACTAAGCTATCATACTAGATTCATCTAATCATTCATTATTGTACTTAATCTTAAACTATATACACAATACAATCACAAAAATGCACAAAGAAACCATAACACAGGATATACATGGTTCACCCCAGTGTGGGGCTATGTCCACCAACTGTTATCTTCATTATTATCCTATGTCAAGCTTCTTATAGGCACAGAGCATCAAAACCTTACTCCACAAAGGATAGGATATCTACGCGCACCTCGCCAGATCCTCCTTCCCCGAGTTAGATCATAGCACAAAGCCTCCTTACACAGTATGTGTGCAAAGCACTACAGATGACGCACACTTATCCTTATAGCCGCAACATACACTAAGCACAGAGCCTCTTACAATTACTTGCACTTAGCACAATACTTAACACCTAGCATCACACCCTTAGCACCTAACATCACACCCCTTATTTACATCACCTAGCTTCCTATTTATACATTACAAAAGGGCCTAAACATGGGTAAACCCATGGGTCGATATTCCCATACCCGTTACATAAACCCTAATCCAAAAAGTTCCCTAAAAAGGGGATGAGATCACACAATCTCCACTTAGACTTGCACTCTTCATTAGAATAGCTTGTCAAAGTCCCAATATAGGTCAAACATGACCAAGGATCTCCAAAACTTGGTCAAGGGAAAGACTCAATATCTCTCTTCAGCTGCAGGTAGTAGGTATGGAATACTGGGTTCGACTGCCATTGTTTCCCCATATCAATCGAATAGCATAGCAGGGTGAAATTCATATCTAGTGGCTCGAATGGCTCAATGTCAGGGAAGGTTGCTCCTTTTGGCATCTCCCAAGCAATGAATTGTGATGAGGATCAACAACCAGCTAAAATGGAACTCATAGCCCTGATCCTGAGCTTCGCGACAGTCCAGTTCTAACTGATTGAATAGGTAAATAGCCAAGTTCATCTGCAATCCTTCCACACATTTTCCTGCGAGGTCAACGAAAAACCCATTGACTTATGTGGGTTTGTTCTTTCAGACTATCTTACCAGCAATAAACTCAAAATCAAGGCTCACTGCGCCATTTTGAATGGAGGCTACCTTGTAGCCTCGTGTCCCCTTCTCTACATCATCATTGGTGTATTTTATCTTCTGCATCAGGGCACGATCTGCAGCCTTGCCTCGATAGAAATCTTGCAGGTCTGGTCCCTGCATGCTTAATCCGGTGATCCTATGGATCAACGCCGAATTGACGGTGATTCTTCTGTCTAGCCATATATACACACCATGGAAGCATGACAACAGGATTTTAACGCACACATTAACCTCCTGATGCCTTCCAAAATGTGGTTTCTTCATCACGTTCAAGAAAGTGGACCTCGCAATGTCCATAGTCCATGGCTAGGGGATAATGTTTGACTGATTCCCCTTGGTCTTGGTCAAATATTCAAGATTGTAATCCTCTCCAACTATGGTCTAACTGCTTGTATTCCCTTCGGAAGGTACGCAATGATGACTATGTAGTTGAAGTCCCTCGAGACACTGTCACGACACACCACACTGGCCAAGGGTGGGATGTAGTCAGGAAGGATGGATGAGATTAGCTTCACATTTGCCAATTCATCACGATGCTTGGTTGTTTTCTCGGTTGCATCTCGGGATGGTCCATATCCACGAGACGTCGATGGGGAGGCTTGCACTCCTCTTGTCGATGAGGCATGGATACCTGCGGACATCACCTTCTCGGCCATGAGGTCTATTAGAATCTCTTCAACAGCTTTTTATGCTGCTCTAATTTTGACCGACATGCACACTCAAGATATGATATCTCAGGGAAGTGAACAATACTCAATGTAACATAATGAATGGTGAGGTCTCAATGATCACTACGTGAAATCAACAAGTCCTTTGTGGGCTTGGATGATCACAATTGGAAAAAAGTGTTCTTGTTGCAATGCTCAGTGGGATAAATAAATATTATCATAATGGACTCTTACAATGGGCAGGAATGCTTCAATCAGTGCAATTCCATCCATTATGGCATGGTCCCAACGATCGAAGGTCAAACGTTTCAGAAATAAGTGTGTTTCTAGCTGTTCTAGAGCATCATTCTAATGGTCATAATGCCTCCAACAATCTTATTTCTTCACCATGGCGAAGTGTCAATATTTGTTGTACTGATATTCCAGCAGAGTTCAAGTTATGGAAACCTTCCTTCTGCGAGGTCTTCCTTGGAACTTCTTGCAAATTTTTGAAATTTTCTCTCTTCTTACTGATATTTCTGGCCTTCTTTCCTGTGATCTGAATCACTATTTTCCTCTTTCCATTATCATTATTATCTCCTATTGGAATGATAACCTCACACTGTGGAGGGTTTTTCAGAGGATTCAAAGGTAATACTTCTTCTCTTTTTGGGGTAGGTTCTCTACTCTCTTGTACATACAGGTGTCTCCAATATTCCTGTGTCTTTTCAACTTCAACATCCATATCTTTGGTCTTTAGTAGCTTCGAATAGTTGTCTTGTTCTTCCAGTAAGTGTGTTATTCTCCTAGCCATGAAATCTCTTAGTTCTTGATTTTTCTGTTCTATATCCTCCTCTTCTTGCTTCCTTCGTATTTGATCTTTCTCAATCCAGGTTTTTCCTAGCAAGATAGAAAATGGGGCATTGTTCTCAACAAATTTAACAATCTCAAATTATTCTTTTGTTGAAGTTCCATGAGCAGTCATAGATGTTTGGGTAAGTCTTCCACATAGAGTTATCAAATTTCCTCTAAATAATCGTATCCCTCCTGATGAAGGAACCATAGAAGGCTTTCCCAAAATTTTCCAAGTTCTTTCTGTCATGATATTCACCTATGTTTCCTCATCCAGGACACAGTCTATGTCGAAGTCTCCTATTCTTGTTTCTATGTACTCTTTCTCTTTTAAGACCTCTGATAAGTTGATATCTCTGTGATCGTTCAGGGTTTCTTTCATCTATAGTAATACAGTCTCTGATTCTTTCATGGGTTCTATCATATCCTTAGTTTCTTGGCTTGTCTCATAGTTTTCTTGTATCATATTCATCTTTTCAACTTTTGCAATCATTCTAGGTAAATCCAAAACTTCATGGGCCATAGCTTTACAGCAAAGACAACCAGGACCTCTACTAGGGCATTCCTTAGAAATATGTCTTGGTATTCTGCAACTATAGAAAAGATTTAATCTTGTCTTTCTTTTAAATGATCCCCAACCTTTCCTATACTGCGCAATGGGATCACAGTAACTAACCTGCAAAAAATTCTTTCTAGGATTCTGCATCCATTTCTTAGTCGAAAAATTCTTTCTATGCATAGGGATAACATAACTTTCTTTATTTCTATCAGATCTATTCATATCAAATCTTTTTTCTTTTAGCGGTACCCTAGTTTTCAGACTAGGACAAAATTTATCAAACATACCTAGATTCATTCTTTTGGAGAAAATGTTTTCTCTTATATTACCTTTATCAGAGCATAAAGCTTTAAGATATTACCTCTTTCTTCAAATCATAATTCTCTTCTTAGCAAAGAGCTTCACAATTCAACTAGAATATTGCACACTAAAGTAACAGATCTACGCACAGAGCTTTCTTTTCTTCAGTTCCCAACAATCACAATTTCAGGTCGCCACAACGAAACCATTTGTTGGCACAGGGGTAGAACCATGGTTCAACGCTTCAACAATGCACCAAAAAAACCATAACTACCGTCCCTTTTAGCAACACTTTCTAAGAAGATGAAGTCTCACCCGAGGAAGAGGCAAGGGTGGTTGTAGGACTCAAGTGTCTGCAACCTAGCTGGGACACAGATCTGTGATTACACCCAGATATGTGATTACACCAATCTATCAAAGCACTTAGCAATTAGCATTCATCAATAATAACCCTTATCCACATCACAAATTCAAATCCTAATTACAGAACAATGCAGTATTCAACCAGATCTAACACATCTAAGCACTTAGCACATGGAAAAAGATCAGATATATCATTTTTTGACATCACTTAAGAACTAATCTATCATACTAGATTCATCTAATCATTCATTTTTGTACTTATGCTTAAACTATATACACAAGAAGATAACCACAATGCACAAAGAAAACATAACACAAGAAATACGTGGTTCACCCCAGTGTGGGGCTACATCCACCAACTCTTCTCTTTGTTATTATCTTTTGTCAAGATTCTTACAGACACATAGCATCAAAACCTTACTCTGCGGAGGAAAGGAGATCTACACGCACCTCGCCAGATCCTCCTTTCCTAAATTAGATCACATCACAAATCCTCCTTACACAGTCTGTGCACAAATCACTACAAATGACCTGCACTTAGCTTTACAGCCTCAACATACACTAAGCATAGAGCCTCTTACAATTACTTTCACTTAACACAATACTTAGCACCTAACATCACACCCGTAGCACCTAGCATCACACCCCTTACTTAAATCACCTATATTTCTATTTATACATTATAAAAAGGGCCTAAACATGGGTAAACCCATGGGCCGACTTTCCCATACCCATTTGTTGTTGGTGGGAAATCCCTCCTACAAACTAGCACTAAGGGTTTTATCATGCATGAAAAAATGACCTAAAGGTTCTTACTTTTTACCATCATCCCATGCCTAAACCCCCATTACTCATATGTAAATACAAGGCTCAAGATATTAAATTGACGTACATTATTTTTCATGTTTGATGTCCATCCCTTTTCTCTCTTGGTCATTCTTTGACTGCAACTCTCCTCCCAACACTGAATTTCATTCACTAAAGACAAACAAAGAACTCCACATGCATTCGATCTATGAACTAATGGGTTAGAGATTTAATCAATCATACAATCAATATTCCAATAATGACAATCTCATATGGCAGGACATGAAAAGAAAATCTTTTATTAACTTCACAATGATACCTTACAATGTTAAAGTCAGCTACTGCTCCTCAATCCTGATCCTGGGCTCCTCTTCCACTGCCTTCCAACTACTTTTCTCTATACTTCTATTTGAACAAGGATGGCTAAAGGTTGGGACAAAGGGAATGCTCAATCGGGTATAGTTTCTTTACTATGAATCTCCTCCTTCAAATGGGACCCCTAACCCTTCTTTTATAGGCTAGAAGAAGATAGGTATTTGGTCGAGTGACCAACCATGCATAGCTGAAAGGTTTAGTTAACTTACCCAAAGCTCTTTGTTCCATCAGTAAATTTCTTTTTTCCGTGCTTTTGTAGGTACATGGGAGCTATCTTGGGTCAGCTAGCATGTACACGCATGCAGTAATGGAGTAGGGTGTGTGGGTTTTTATAAAAGGGGATTTTAAAAAGATTTGTTCAACAGTGTTTTGGAAAAGAAGGAATATGAGATGGCCTGATGCCAGGTAAGCATGTCTGGTGAAAATTAGGGTTATAACAGATGCCTCCTAATGTGTGAGGTTAGAAGAGCATATGATGGCTGAAATACATTAACAATCTTCACTGATGTTCTGAACAAGTGAGCCCAGGGACCAAAAATCAGGAAGTGTCGTCTGCAAAATAATAATTGTCTCACCGAGGCGGGCATACCCATGCTCAGGATAAAATAAAATCATGGATACCAATCAAATACACTGTATATCCATGTCATATAACTATATAAATTGTAGCCGCGAGCAATACATAACAGAGCTACATCTCGAAATCAAAAAGATATACATGTAGAGTATCCATCTTCTAGAAGCTGATAAGGCATGATGGCTACAGATGAGGTCTTCAGAGCTTGAGAAAAAAATTCAAAATATTCAAAACTTGGGTAGGAGTGTAATATGAGTGTACGAATTCACTACCCAGAGGTCTTCGACGGCTCGTCAGCCATGGACTAAAGAATCTTGATGATCAGACTGAAGGCTTCATTGATTTTGAACAAAGACTTGATTGGACTTTGATGATGGTTGGGCATGAGGGAAAGAGACAAACTGCAGAGGGGTCAACTCGGGCTTAGAAAACTTCCCTTGCATAATAGCATGACAAAATATGAGACTCAGGTAACATGGCATTAACATAAGTTTACGAGGCAAGAGACAACTAAAACTCTCCATATGTTTGGAAGAATAACCAAACGGAGGAGGACACAACTCAATGTAGTCGGAACAACTTCCTAAGGTCATATTAAATCCTAGGGTTTGACCAACAAATGGACAGATGTGTTTTATCCAAGGGTGAATCATTGTGCTGCCAATACAAAGAAAATACTTTTCCCTTCCTCTTTTTGGGGGTATATTTGATTTTTTTTATTTTTTTTATTTTTTGTTTTTTATACCAGATTATTTGACAGATATGTGTCTATTGTGTGCAGATGTGGGACCCTCACAACCTGCATATTATGCAAGGAATAGGCGTCGTCCTTGGCCAAGGGTCGCACTTGCCATTGAAGGGGGACTAGCAACAACAAGAGAGATTCCAACTGGTGAGGCTGAGAGGGTTTTGAGACCAGTTGACTGAAATTTTACCTCGCTCACTTGTACCATCCCTATGGAAGAGATTGAGGATATGCCACCATCCATGCAACCTGATGTGGTGAGGGAACCACGRACATGGGTCCGACTATTTCGGCATTTGGAAAATGCTATTGATTATTACAACAGGGCCCATAGGCCCTGACCTTAGTTAGTCTAGACTTTGATAGCTCCACCTCTATATATTTTTTGCGGCATAAGCCCATGATTCATTACTGGTCATATTTGTTGAGGCACTTGCGCCCACCTATGTACTCTAATGATTATGATATTATATATGGATTTTTATGTCTTTTTGTGTCTTATGGATCATATTCGCCTTTAATAATGTATTTACATGTTTATGTGTATGTCTTTTTATATGTGTGTGAGAAGCCAGTCTAAAATTTGATTTGCTAGAGTATATGTAACTTGGTTTAATCTCCTAGGAACATGAAAATATGTAATATAATCAAAGCTTTGTTCTAAGAGACGTACCCTAAGGAATCGTCAGTGTAAAGTCGGATCATGAACACAATAGACTCTATTTAACTGAGACACAACCAGCTGAGTATCTAAATAGACCCAGAGATGAGAGATACCGAATGGAAGGGTGTCAAAAAGCAACTCAATAACTACACTGTACTCAACGACATTGTTTGTGGTGTCGCCTAAGAATATACCTCCCGAAGATAATAACTGGCCTAGAGGTGTAAAAATTGCCCAAGCTATGGAGGCAAGCCTCCGAGTGTGCCTGCTAGTACCATTTGCATACCCAATGGACACCTCTAATTCACTTGATATCTTCCAGAGTGACAAAAGATAACATCAAAAATGGCACGTCCATAATACTAAAAGAAACCAGAAAGTAATAGTACAAAGACTATACATATGTTACAAAAATTTACCCAAGGTGACCTACCTATGAGTAATACTTCTTGAGGTAGAGCCCATTTCTAGGCTCTGCCAAAGAATTTCCCTCAAAGTCAACCAGACGATAAGAACCCTTTTTTAGAACCTCTTTTATGATGAAAGGTATAAACCACATGGGTTTCAATTTTCCTGCCCCCAAGGGGTCCTTATCTTGGTCATAGGCCAGGACAAGGTCACCTTTAGAGAAAATCCGAGGACAAACGAACCAATCATACTGACACTTGACTTTTTGTTTGTTAGCCTCATTGTACAGGGCTGCATCACGATGTTTCTCATTCAGATGCTCAAGGTATAATAATCATTCTTCAAGTGGAGAAGTGTCTGGCAATAACTGTACTGCCAATTTTAGGGATGGGATCTCACATTCTATAGGCAAGACTGCTTCCAGCCCGTAAATGAGTTGAAAAGGTGAGAAATCGATTGCAGTCTTAACAGACGTTCGGTAAGCCCATAATGTCAAGTATAACATCAAATACCAATTTGACTTGGCTAAGTTGATCATTCACTATAGGATGGTCTTAAGAGATTTATTTCCATCTTCCACCTGACCATTTGCTTGGGGGTAGTAGGGTGAAAAATGTTCTTGCCGCAACCCAATATTTGATGTTAATTCGTTCATCATTTGGGTCTGAAAGTGACCACTATGGTCAATGAAAATATTGCTCGGGATGTCGAACCTTGCTATTATCTGGTTAAATAAAAAGAGAGTTGCAGTCAACCCATCATCTTTAAACATTGGCATAGCTTCGACCCACTTCGTGAAGTAGTTTACGACTACAATGATATAATGGTGCCCCCTTGTTGAAGGAGGGTTGCATGTAGTGTAATCAATCCCCCACATGGTGAAGGGACCAACTGTGATGACAGGAAACATGGGAGAAAGATTTGCCCTCATCTTCTAAGAGAAGATCTGACATGGGTGGCACTTTTTAACTGATTCGATACAATCTTTGATAAGTGTCGGCTAGAAGTAAACTTCTCATAAAATCTTTTTGGTTGTTGCCAACCCAGACAAATGATCGCCACATGCTCTGGTATGGAAATCGTTAAGCATGATAACTTCTTCTCCATGAGTGAGGCATTGACGAAGGATGCAGTCTACACCTCTTCGATACAACGTATCATCGAGTATGAGATAATTCTTAGCCTGATGACATATACGGTGACACTCATCATGAGAAGAAAAGGTGTGGCACTTCAAAGTCTAGAGATAGACAAGTATATCTCCATACCAGGGATCCAAAGATGTGATAAAAAACATATCTCCTCTAATAGGCGACTCTTTGAGCATAACATCACCTGACTCGATTGGAAATTCCAAGATGAGTTCTGGGAAGACCAGTGACTTTTTGGATTTCGCTGAAATGAAATCTAAGTCAAATTCCTAAAGGAAAACTATCCATCTACTAATCTTTCCACCGATGACCCATCGTGTCAACATGTATTGAAACAAATTCACAAAAGAAATGATGGTTGTCTTACAAAACAAAACATAATGATGGAATCATTGGACAGCATGGACTGTTGCCAATGCAAGTTTTCCAATATGAGAGTAATTTAGTTCCGGTCCAACTAGGCCTCGGCTTAGTTAATAAATCACATATTCTGAGAGTAAATCATCCTCTTGAACTAATACCATGTCGATGGTTGACTCTGCCGCAACCAGGTATAATAGGAAGTCTTTGTTATAATTGGGTGGCCGAAGCAGAGGGGAAGTTGTAAGGGCATGTTTCAACACATCGAAAGAACGTTTAGCTGCACCATCCCAATGAAAAGGAATGTCCTTCTTCAACAAGCGCATAAATCCCTTTGTAATCTCGGCATAGTTTGCGATGAAACGCCTCAAAATTTTCACCTTGCCATGAAGACTTTGAAGTTGAAGCTTTATGAATGGGGGAGGCAACTGAACTATTACCTCAACCTTCAGAGGATCGACCATGATCCTTTTTCTTGACACTATGAAACCTAACAAACATCCTGACGTTATGCAAAAGCTGCATTTGTTTGGATTCAAGTGAATTTGGAAGTAGTGACATTGCTCAAAGATAAGTCGGAGGTGTGTGGGTTGATCCATTCTCTTGCAATATCGAGATGTTAAATCATCTAAATAGGCCTCGACTATATGCTTGAGATCATGGAAAGCAAAAGACATGGCTTGCTGGAAGGTAGCTCCAGCATTTTTAAGACAAAAAGGCATCTTACGATAGGCAAATGTACCCCATGGACAAATGAATGTAGTTTTGTGTTGGTCTTCGAATTTGATTTGTATCTGATTATATCCCAAAAAACCATCCATGAAAGAAAAGGCCTCGCAACCTGCACATTCATCAATTATCTGGTCGATGAATGGTGTGGGAAAATTATCTTTTGGATAGGCCTTGTTCAAATCACGAAAGTCCGTACATATGCGAACCGTGCCCTATTTCTTATTGACCGACACAAGATTTGACACCCATTGGGTCAAATGGATAGGATAGATAAAACTGGCTTTAAGCAGTTTCTCGCCTTCAACCTTAATGGTTGCTTCTTTCCTGGGATTAACTGGACGAAGCTTCTACCGAACATGCTTGGCATCTAGATAAGTTGTGATTTCATGTTCGACTATTTTTGGATCAATGCCCGACATTTCCTCACAAGACCAGGAAAAAACCACATGGAATTATTTAAATAGATCTGTGTAGATTTGAATCTCTTCGGGGGAACAATCAGCTCTGATGAAAACATTCTCCACAATGCCAGGGGTTCTGGAGATATTAATCGATATAGTTTCAGCGATAGTTGCCATATTACCCTCGGCATAAACCTCATGTGTAGCTAAGGGATTAATAGGACAAGACCTATATCTAGTCATAATCAAGTTGAATTATCCTACTTCGATTCTTATTAACTCTGGGAGGAAGTATGATCTGTGATGGATATTGTCCCAGGGTTTGTCCAGACTAGTCATTGATTCAATTATTTCTTCATTGGAGGGAAATAATAAGTCTAATGAATCGGTATCAACGAGAGAGACTTGAGCCCAAATAGGCTCTAGAATCAGATCTAACTCTTGTGCGAGAGTTGGATCTGTGTCGGTTGAATCTTGCCAGACTAAAGAGTACGCTACTTCGGCTGCGGACAAGGACATGGACATGCCAGGGTGCCCTATCCCTTCCATCATAGCCGATGGGGAAGAAAGTATCTACGGATCATTGAGGTAAGTCATGCAAAATGATGAAACTTGGAAAATATCAACCTTATGGTGGTCTGATATGAACTTGACATCGGGTTGAGGGGGTGGGTAATCGAAGGTACCCATCAAAGATGGGCACAAACCAGCTCCTACATTGACGATACCTGGTTGGGGATTATCGATCATCGGGACCGTGGATGCCCCCAATGAAGGGTCAGGTCTAGAGAAGGACAATTCATTAATGGTCATGATCTGACCCTCGTGTGGAAACAACAAGACCTGGAAAACTGTAGCAACCACTGCTTTCATAGCATAAGTCCAACTCCTACCTAACAAGATATTGTAGTCAAGGGATGCGTCGATTACTTCTACCTCTATGCACACGGTCTTCCCTCCTAGATGCATGGGGAAAGAGGGAATGATGCCATGTCATCAGAATGAACGACCGTCGAAAGCAGTGAGAAGAGTAGGTGATGGAGAAAAAACGGGCTGGCCAATGGACTTCCAACATGGCAATGACATGACGCATGTCGAGGCGCCTTCATCAAGCACCGTGCGGAAAATATTATGATTAAAATTTTTCATGGGGTAAGCCATTACTATCTGAAATTCTACGTGGTAAGGCAGACAAGGTTTTAAGTCGATTGTATCCAGCATGATTGTACCCAGATTACAAGTCTCGGTAGATCCTAAAGCGGCTAACAAAGATTTCCTTTGGGAAGGGTAGATTTGGAGGAACTCCAAAGTAGACATTGCACAAGGGGTTTGAGTCAAATCCTCCACCACAGAATAGTTCTGGGCAGCTATTGCATTTGGGTTGTGAGAATATTTCTTGAACGCACCTTTTGGGATGTGTGTCATTGTTTCGCCCAAAGTATTCTCGATATGGATAGGAAGAGATGGGATTTCATCTTTTTTTTCCCTTCTCAGAAGTTCTTGGTTTATTGTAGTAATGCACTCTAGCTGATATAAAAGCATCACCTTTCATCATATACACATTCACAGACGCAGGATTATTTGAAGAGAGAGAGGGTCCTTGACTGTCCCCTTCCGCACTTGTAGAGGCTTGGGTTAGGTTTTTCCCATGTTGAAATGGATTGGTTAACATGGCAGGTTGTTGTTGTGTCACAAAATTTTGGGCCTCTGCAAGCCGGGGACATTATTGGGTCGGGTGGTCTTCCGCGCATAGGTTGCATGGATACCTCGCCTTCCATTTCTCAGTGTTTCCCCTGCCAACATTATTAGTGGGTTTCTTATCCCCCTTACCCTTCTTTCGTTGTTTTTTCTTTCCTTCAGGCTGTTGGGTGGCCTTTGGATTTGTAGATTGCACACTGTGTACATCCAACATTTGGGTAGGGGGAGCCGCCAAACAGTTGTCTGGCTGGACATTGTGTGTTGTATGGAAAATTGCTGCAATTGTTTCATCATTTGTTCAGCGGGTTGTGTTTGTGCTGAACCAACAATACCATCAGCATGTGGTCCCACTCTCTGTCTGTTTTTATCAAGTATTGAGCGTGGTGCATATGGCAAGATATTGTATAATAAACTGGTCTGAGAGTAGATTAGCTCAAGTTGTTGAGCTCTCATGATGGCATATTTTTCAGAAAACACTCTCGATGTCACGATGTCTTTGGATAATTGTGGGACCAAAGACTTAAGGAACCACTCAAGTAGGAATGTTGGTGGGACTGACACCTTAATTAAACTCTTCCGGTGTCTCCATTCTTAGATGTGATAAGAGATATGGTCTTCCTTTGTTTGTTCGAAATTGGTCAGTAATTATGTGCCAACGTCATATCTCACAGGTAATTGGAAATGGTTTAGGAAAATCATTACCAATTCAACGAAGGAAGAGTATCTTGAGTGATTGATCTCAATGTACCATTTCATGGAACTCCCAATGAGACTACGTTGAAACAATCGCAACTGTACGAAGTCATATTTTAGTAAATTAGATGAGCACCAAAGGTGAAAAGTAGTCACATGATATCATGGATCTTCGTAAGGCTTGGCTTCGAACTTTGGTATTTCTAAAGGAAACTTCGTCAGCATAGGGGGCCAACGCAGATCGTGACAGATAGGGTCATTCAACAACCTTGTCAAGTCTATAAAATGCAAGGTTTCTAGGAAAGGTAGTTTGGGTTGTTGGTGATAACCATGGAAAAAGGGACCTAGAGTTTGACTGGCACCAGGTTTCCAAGAAAAATTTGACTGCTAGCCTGGGTTCTGGTAAAAACCATGGCCATGAACAGTGTACGGATTCTGCATGTGAGGAGACATCATCGGCTGATTCCCAAAATAGGACGTAGATGGTTGAGCATGCATTACATTCAGAGGAATTTGGGAAGGGTTGCCCCATGTCGATCCCATGGGCATAGGCATAGCACCCTGTCCGGGGTTCCATTGGTTGTGAAAAGAATTTCACAAGATTGACATTCCTGATGAGGGAATTGATCCCTGCCAAGAATTCCAAGGTCCTGATGCGGAAGAAGTTCCTGGGTTTTCCCCCTATGCAGGAATAGTACCTTGCATAGGAATAGGTTTTCCATAATCGGGGTTTCCCCCAGTCAGGAAAGAAGCTAACAAGAAAGAATTATTACCAAATGAGCCGAACAAAGAAAATGATCTCAAAGATACCAACATATTATGAGAAGGTGTTCCTTGACTCCCTGCTCCAAATAAACTATGGTGTGTGGGTGGCCTGGCAGATTGTTGGTGGGTGCCACTGAGCGAAGGGGACGAAGGAGGTATATGACCTCCCCCATAAGGGAAAGAATTAAAAGGAGCTGAAGTGCCCCCCATGTGTCCTTGCAGAGGATCATTAGAGCTCCCTTCCCCCAGACCTGAAGTCTGTAAAGTGGAGTAGGAAAGTAAAAGACTTTTACCTGAGCTAGGCATCCCGTATGAGAACGGAGGGCCTGTCACACTCAGTGTGAGAGGGGAAGTGGCCGCCACCATAGATGGGATTGGACCACTGATTGAGGTAGAGGTGGTCGAGACCATGGTGTCTCAGACCGGTGACGATGGGTTAGGATATGGAATATCCCATGTGGTGACAATCGTAGTGGGAATTGAAGAATTCCCAGAAGAAGTGGAAAGATTTGTTTCCATTGCTACGTGCGACACTATATGGCACTTGTAAAGGTGAATCTGTACGATGATGGGTGTCAAAAGATCAGTGGTTGGAGTTTCATATGGACCAAGGTCTTTTGCTCCAAGGTCTAAAATGGTCATTTCCTCTAGATGTTGGTCGGGTACAGTTTCCTGTGACCCGGTCGCTTCAAAAGACCCTTGTTGGTCTATCTTTTGCCTTAGTGGTGGCGGAGGTGGCTCCAGTGTGGCCCAGAAGCCTTCATGAAAAATAGAGCTCATGAGCCTCCACTGTGTGAGAAGATCAAAGACACACTAGGTCTTTCTATTCATTCAAAAAACAACACACACTAAAAAGGTCCCTCTAAGATAAAACAAGCAAACACTAAACTAGTTGGATGAACAGTTACAACAACCAACACTATAGCAACTTACCGGTGCAAGTGAAACTCAAACACAAAAGCACCCTCTAGGTATACTCTGCAAAGCATGGCCCAATGTCTGTCCTAGGTACCATACTATACCCCCGTAGTCACCTCTGTATGTCTCTAAAAAAGATAGGCAACTAGGTTGCCAGCGCGCGAATAGTCACCAGGCAGGTACAATCGACAGTCGGGTAGACCACAATGAGAAGGGTATAGAGCCTAAAACCTGTCAAGGGTATCAAAGGCAAGTGGTCTGAGAGACAATTGAGGACCTCAAATAGATTCGAGACCCATAAAGCTTCGTGGCAAATGCAATCGACGGAATCCCAAGACAAGCCCTCTATATGTGTTCTCCACTATGATTGGTCCAGCTTTGGAGGGGTTATCTCCACTACCTTTCCACACATGACCTCATGTTTAGACCCTATGTTAGAGGGGGTCCCCGGATAAATTTCATGATACTAGACTTTGACACTCCCTAACTCAGACTCTAATGTTTGATTTAATGGCCTTGAAGAGTTTCCTTTCCAACCTAATTCAAGTCCCTAACCCTAAACTAGTTTGTTGACCCTACAAACATAAAAAGTCTAATGAATTTTAGATTTAGCATTAATTTTCATGGCTTGTATTAAGTCAAAGTTTATGAAAGTGAAACTAGTGATGTTTGAAAGACGAAAGAAAAATAAACAAAAAGATGGAAACAAAACAACTTCTTCTTGACTCAAATATTAAACAACTTTTCAAACTAAAATTTTTCTAAGATCTTTGAACAAAAAACTCAAAGAAGGATTTCACTCGACTACGATCTACTTATGATCTAAGTAAACCATCAAGAACTTATGAAAGAAACGACTTTTCCTGGTTACTAATGCAAACCAACACTATTTAACCAAACAAAGAAAAAAAAAGTTTTTTTCTTTATATGAACGCTCACAAAGAAAAAAGGAAAAATATCAACAAGTAAAGACCAAGAAAACTTATAGCCTAAGTGCAGATCGCAAAGAGTCTCTTTAAAAATAATGCACAAGAAAATTAAAACTTAACTCTCACACTTTTCTAAAAACCCTAGAAAAAGAAAATTTTGAGGAAAAACTTCTTAATGAAAAAGGAAGCTATTGTTGTGATCAAACCTAAGTTACTGACCGCTTATGGCAGAGACCCAAAAACCTGAGAGGTATAATTATTGAAAAATGAAAGGATCACTGCCTCACCTTAAACAAAAAGTTTCTCCACAGGCACATTGCTGACAGTTCAACAGCAAGCGTGTGCACGTGAGTTGTGTATAGTCAGGGCATGTGCAGACCTTATACAGGCCGCGTGTACTTCTGAAACTCTAAAAAATGAAAGGAAAAGCAATCAAGCCTAGGCAGAGACTACTGGTATTGAGAACCAGAATCTCTTGAAGACTCAAACACTTACTTTGACAACAAAAAGAAAACAATTCAAGGAAAACTTCATAGAAAAAACCAATCTGAGGTGAAACCTAAGCTATAGACTACAAGTAATAAAGAATAGAATGAGTTCGAGAAAACCCCTAAGAAGGATTATTTCTGATAGGGGAGAGGATGATTGCCTCTCTAAAATAAATTTTCTGAAATCATACACGCGACTAACACTTCCTCAGCTAGCATGTACACGCGGGTTGTGGGAAGGTAGGGAGTGGGTACACGCGTGCAGACCTTATACAGGTCATGTGTACCTCTATGGGTCTCGAAAAAAAATGCAGTCAAGCAAAGAAACAAAGATAACTGGTATGGAAGACCAGAATCTCTGTTAGCTCAGACTTTTGCAGAAACTTTAAAAGCAAGGAATGGAACCAGTTCTTAAAAATACCCAAGAAAAAATATTCCCAGAAACCCTAGTGATCCCCAGCACGGTTGCCAATTCTGTTGTGGGTGGGAAATCCCTCCTACGGACTAATACTAAGGGTTTTATCATGTGTGAATAAATGACCTAAAGTTTCTTACTTTTTACCATCATCCCATGCCTAAACCCCCATTACTCATATGTAAATACAAGGCTCAAGAGATTAAGTTGACATACCTTATTTTTCATGTTTGATGTCGATCCCTTTTCATGCTTGATCGTTCTTTGACTGCAACTCTCCTCCCAACAATGACCTACATTCACTAAAGACAAACAAATAACTCCACATGCATTTGATCTATGAACTAACAGGCTAGATATTTAATCAATCATACAATCAATATTCAAATAATGACAATCTCATATGACGGGATGAGAAAAGCAATTCTTTTATTAACTTCACAATGATACCTTACAATGATAAATTCATCTACTTCTCCTCGATCCTAATCCTAGGCTCCTCTTCCATTGTCTTCTAATTGATTTTCTCTATACTTCTCTTTGCACAAGGATGGCTAAAGGTTGGGACAAAGGGAATGCTCAATCAGGTATAGTTTCTTTACTTTGATTATCCTCCTTCAAATGGGAAGCCTAACCCTTCTTTTATGGGCTAGAAGAAGCTAGGTATTTGGTCGAGTGACTGGCCATGCATGGCCAAAATGTTTAGTTAAATTACCCAAAGTTGTGTGTTCCATCAACAACTTTCCTTTTTCTGTGCTTTTGTAGGTACATGTGGGTTGTCTTGGGTCAGCTAGAGTGTACACGCATGCAATAATGGAGTAGGGTGAATGGGTTTTATGAAAGGGTTTTTTAAGAAGAGTTGTTCAACAGTGTTTTGGCAAAGAAGGAATATGAGATGGCCTGATGCTAGGTAAGCATGTCTGGTGCAAATTAGGGTTATAACACTGTTACATAAACTGTAATCCCAAAAGTTCCCTAAAAAGAGGCCAAACTCCCACGATCTCTGCTTCCACTTGCACTCCGCCTTCGACCAACCTCTCAAAGTCCCAAAATAGGTCAAACATGACCAAGGATCTCCACAAATTGGTCAAAAGCCAACATCCCCATCCTAATTCGACATTATTTCAGGATTCCCCTTTATACGTTCCTAGTATTCATGTAGAATCTACCTCGCCACGGGTAAATTATGTGGCATCTTATCCTCTGTGTTCAATTTCTCCTGAGCAGGAACTTGTTCACTCATGCTTTCCTTCTTGAGACTTGGTCTCAACAATTGATCCATTGGTTTATCCAATGGGGGTATGGGATCCCTTGCTTCCCCTTCTTGGTTCAAGTGATATTGAGTTTCTTGTTGAGTATGATCTCAATGTTTATAGATCCTCAAGCCTTTATGCTTGTGATTCTTCACTGATAGACTCTGCTAGTCCTAACCAGAACCTCCATCGTCATATGGAATATGGTTAGTTTAATTCTCCCTTTGGGACCGTAAACCCTCCTTGTTCGCGTGATTTCTTGGATATTGAATTACATTTGGATGAAGCTATCCTTGAATCCATGACTACAATATCTATACTGTGAGAAGAATTACACCGTGGTTTATGTTTTCTTCCCTTTTGGGAGAATTTTCAGGTTGACTACCAAAGAGACTTTTGGTCAGAGCCTAGCAACGCGCTCTACCTGAACTACTACCATGCATGATCCGTAAGGCTGTGTGGTACCTTGTACATATTGTATAGTCTAGGTTTGTTGTTTTCAATTTTTGTATTCAGTAGCACCTCTTATTTTCCAAAGTTTCTATCTATATTGGATCTATTAACTTCTAGATTAATGTTATTGGCCTTATATGCAGGATCTTGGAGACATTTTTATTTGATTTTTATTCATCGTATCGATCTGTTTTGATAGGTATTTACCTCGAAATGATCATATAGGTTAGGTTATCTTAAGTTTTCCTACTTGCATTTTTCCATTATTCGTTTCTTGGTTCTTTTGGCCTTAGGATCGACTCCACTGAATTGTGACACTAACCTTCCTTGATGATCAGTGTGTTGTACTTTATGTGGTAGAGTCGTCCTTCTATGGGCATCCTAGTTAGATCCTTGTTTTCCATTTGGTTCCCATGTCGAAGTACTTCATAGCAATAGGAGTCATGGTTATTCTCACCATGACTTTGTGATGAAGCCTCATTCTTCGTTATATATTTTCTAGCCTATACCCAAGGGACTCCCTATGAGCGTGGTTTATTGTCTTTCAGGATCGCATAAACTTTGAAAGAAACATATAATGAGAGATTATTTCTTCTTTTCGGTCTCGTCTATATTACTTAAGAAATGAATCCCCCCTTGAGTCTTCTTTAGGCCCTTTTAAAACTCTTTAAAATTGAAAATATTGTCCAACGATCTTGTTTCCCTTCATGCTTGCCAAACTTAAATTTAAAGGAAAATTTTTCCAACAATATTTTACCCATTTTTCGCTCCGGATGGATAATTTCTGAATAAAGGTATGCCCTAGGAGATTCAGTTCACTAGGAGAGTATTCTAAGGAATATGTTTAACCCTTTTTCAGACCCGAGGGACTAAATTTTCGAAAAAGGGACATTCTCCTTGGTTTTGGTTTATCTCTTTTTCGTGCCTTGGAGATTATCTACGAAAAAGGAAACCCCTCGTAGTCCATATTTAATCTCTTCTTAGACTCCCTAAATATGAAAATATTGTCGAGTGACCTTGTTCCTTTAACACTCATTAATTAGTCCAAAAAGAGAATCTATTTGGCATAAGTTTAACCCTTCTTTCGTCCAATAGATTATTGAGGAAAATTTATGCCTTAGGAGACTTGTCTCACCGAGAGAATTATAATAAGTTATATTTTATACTCTTTCAGGCTAAAGAGACTAAACATAGAAAAAGGTTGTGAGTCCATAGTTAAGCGCTTTTTAGACTCCTTAAAATTGAAAATATTGTCGAGTGATATTGTCTCATTCACACTCTTTAAAATGGTTTTGAAGAGACATCCTTTTGGTATAAGTTTAACCCTTTTTCGAACCAAATGGACCAGTTACGAGAAAGGAAATCCCTTGAGTATTCTTTTAGTGTTTTCTCAAACTCTCTAAATGTGAAAAACCATTGATCTTACCTTCTCTGGGCTCGTAAAACTTCACATGGAAGGACTCTTGTTGTTTCATACTTAATTGCATCGCATGTCCCATCCTTGTGTCTTTGGCCTAATGTCAGCTCCATGTTGCTATCAACTTAACCCTCAAAGCATTCCTTAAATGCAAGCCTTGCAACACTTTTTTCCCTTGCGATCTAACACCTTGACCCATGGAGAAATTTTCCCGAGTGTTCTTATCCTGCACATGTCTACTTGCACTGAGCATCAATATGTTCCATGCGCTTGGAACTAGTTTTCTTTCTTGCAAAACTCATTCCTCCTTTGTAACGTAGCATTATTTTATTCTTTTAAAGATCGTTAAAAGTTTGAAAAAGACAAAAATAATCAAATATTCCAAAAATAGGGGACATGATATACATTATCTTTTTACGACAGTAAGATAGTCTCCCTTGGGCAAAGCACATCCTTTCATTTGTTCTCCTAGAATTTTGATCTAGTATGACCTTAGGAGGCTATTCTCATTACATAGAGTTGTATCCTCCTCCATTTGGTTATTATTCCAAACATATGGAGAGTTTTTGGTGCCCCCTTTATCACAAAATTATGTCAATAATAGGCTGCCCCAGTCTCATCATTTTATCGTGCTTTTGTCTAGGTGAAGTTTTATCCAACCTGAGTCATCCATTTTGTAGTTTGTCTCTTGACTTTCATGAGTCGTCCATCCAAGAGTCCAGTCAAGTTCATATTCAAAATCGTTTAAGTTTTGTTCCTGATGATCGAAATCCTCTAGTATTTCCCCGATGGCGTGTCAAAGACCTCAGGGTAGTGAGTCTTACACTCATATTGTACTCCTACTTGAGTTTTGAAGAAATTGAAGTTTTTTCTTGAGTTATAAATCTCCTCATCTCAAGCCATAAGCGTTGATGCTACTTGAATATGCATATTATATTGTACTTGTATATCTTCAAATGATTTTGAGATGTAGATCCGTTGTGTATTCATTGTGACTACACTTTATATAGACATTTATATGACATGGATATGTAGTGTACTTGATTGGAAACCATGATTAGTTCATCCAAAGCATGGGTATGCTTGCCTTAGAGAGATTATCATTGGTTTGCAGATGGCATGCTCCCAAACTGTAGTCCCAGGATCATTCAACTCTGTGCCTTCCCACTCCACTGGTAAATATATTGTAATGTATTTTGGCCATTAGTTTCTCTTCTAACCTCACACATTAGGGAGCATATGTTGTAGTCCAAAAAATTCTCTAACTATGCATACATGGTATTGGCCTTTCCACTTACATATTTTTCCAAAATACTGCCGAGGCTTCTTCTTAAAAAAATATTTTTTTGAACATGTACATGCCCTGATAAACTATAGCCCGCATACACATGTGAGTTCTATACTAGTTAGCCTCCATACATGTGTGAGTTGCATACTAATAATCCAACAGTTACCACCAAAAATTGCAAAAAATATAAAATTGCAAGGAATTCGATGGATTTTATGGACTATCGAGGGTTTTCCAACCATTTTTCCCATTGTATCCGGTCCCCAAACTGAATAACCATGTTTTTCTCATATATAAAGAGGTATCGGGGTCTCATTTACAACAACAAGTAAGATAACAAGTAAACTCTGTCAAAATCCCTTCCCCTTCTTAGCCCAAGTTTTTCATCCCTTTATGAGATTTGGCCTCAACATTCCCCTCCAGCTGTAACACCCCTGTTTCCCCCAGTCAGTAAATAAAACTATAAATGGCCAAGAGACTATGGAAGACTAGATATGTGTGAATGTTTGATTTGATGAACCTTTGTATAAAAGGTCAATGTATGCATTTCCTGTTATTAATAGAAAATGGATAAGTGTTGCATAACTGCTGAAAGGGGGGTTTGCTAAGATACACCATGGTTTCTATGAGAGAGATGATGAGGGGAACCATGAATGGTTAATATGACCCCCACCAAACCAGTACCCTACTAGAATTAATGAACTAGAATAGTCCTTTGACCCATATAATGAATTACTAGACAATGTGGTAGCTGAGAGAGTCCTCCTCAAGGGTTAATGAGGAGATGGGGGAGGAGTACCCATCGATAAGACTCCAGACCTGACCACGAGCTAGGGATTCATAACCACACAACCTTGTAGAGAAATGAAAGGAAGATTTAATTCGTGGGTAGAGGTGAAAGATACGAGAAAGTAATTTGCGAAGAGAGTAGAGTTAGAAGAGAAATGTGGAGAAGAGAAAAGGAGAAGTTACAACGCTCTGGTTTGATTAAGAACTGGGGAATAAGATCATTTTAACGTAATAAGTTGTTGGCAAGGATTTTTCGTTATGAGCCGATTAACGAGGCTGATGAGTGACTGTGGAAGTCCTTAAGAAGACCTCCTTGCTTGGTACAAAGAAAACTTGATGCCAGGATCCTATGGGAGGAGGAGGGTAAAAATTTTCCCTAACTATTGCTAAGCAAGAAGAAAGAGTCACTCTCAGAGAATCATGTTCTAGATCGGGGGTGGCCATAGGTAAGCCCGTTAGTATTTTGAGTGGCTATGGCTAGGTGGAATTAGGCACCCCTTTCACGAGTCGCTTCATGAAATCTGATTTTCTGATAAGTATCTTCATACTCTGTGTAATGAAATAGATGTGGTGATTGAATATATTTATATGTCTATGAATGAGTTCTTTTTTGAATGGTTAAGTTAGAATCATGCCTTCTCTCTCTGTAAATTTTTTCTTTTAAATGGGTGTATGCTTGACTCATTTGAGTAGTTAAAGAGTCGTAAAATGTGTGCCTGCAATAATATCAAGGAAATATTTGTTGGAATGTTTAAGTTCAATCGGTCTCTGAACCCCACCCCCCTCGTGGGAAATTCCCAAGTTCAAACCATGTGGAAGGAGGATGCCTCCTTCATATATTTTACCCATCTGGCTGAGGGCTCATGCCCATGACCTTGACCCATTTGTGGCTAAAGGGATTATCGCTTAGCCTGCAAGAAATTCCAAAGGACCCATGTGACCAAGGTCTGGGAACCCTGCGTTAGGCTTGAGAGAAGCTAGACCTTCTAGCTTCGGAACTCTGAGATTTCATAGCTCCGGAGTGCTTTGACCCTACCGTTTATAAATCAACCGAAGGAAACTAGTAGTTACAGTTACCTAGTTGGTTAACCAGTGCCTGACGATATCCTTATCCAAGATAGTTAGATGTTACCCCATTAAGATTTGATCTATTCAATCATCACGAAGTAACGTGAACCACCAATTTGAGAGTATTCGAAACCCCCTGGACCGTTGGATCCACATCTAAGTACTTCGACAAAGTCCCAATCCACAGTAATGGGGATGATACATCATCAAACCCCTGAACACTGAAGTTATAAATTGATGTGAACCATCAATTGAGAATGCTTCAAGATCCCTACTATTCGTTGGATTCATACTATAGTAAACACTTCCATGAGGTCTTACTTCGAGAGGACGGTGATGGCATGACCTTAAAATCTATGAATTATGGAGATGTGAATAAACATGAACCATAGATATCAAGACCTTTCAAGATCTTTCCTAACCATTAGATTTAGACCATGGTCAACCTAACGTTGACCACTTTGAGAGAAAGGAGGAGGTCACACCACAAACTCCCTGAATGCTAAAGTTACAAAGTAATGAAGGTGCTTGATATAGGGATTACGTGGATGAGGATTAATCGTGATATTGAAGGGCTTGGAAGGCTATCTGTTAGGGATGACGTAGCATAGTGATTCCATCTAGGATGACATGGAACCACAAGTAATGTGCCACATGTCACCTCGATTTGTGCATTTCGTAGATTTCATAGACCCATTAATATGTGACATGTGTCACCCACTGAAGGGCTACATGTCATCTCGACCTTGTTGTGTATCACACCTGGCACTCGCCACTTGGTCCATTTAGCGAGAGGAGTATGCGAGACTCACATGTATTTTCCTCTGTATCTAGTACATTACCACGTGCGAGGGTGAACTAGTGCTAACCTCTTATCGACGATCGATGGTCATTTTTGAACCGATGTGGAGATCCACGATTAGGCAGGATTGCAGAGTCTAAAATAACATGATTTTTATTTCCCTTCCCGAGTTCCGCAATGGAAATTGCTCTCCTGTGGTGGAATTGATGCCAACTCTTGATCCTACCGGATATACAGATTGACAGTATAAGAGGATTGTAGAAGTTCAACCCACGGGGATGATAATTCTACCCATGATCTCCTCAATTCCTGTCCAACTTATATTCATGGACCTACATGGACACACCTCAACTATGGAATTCAAGAGGTATTGGGAGAAAATTGGTGGAAACTTCAAACTTTGAAGCTCTGGGAGGTTTGGTAGGTAGGTGAAGCTAAGAACCTTGGAGGTTTTAAGTCGTGGATTGACGTGTCCCATCGATGTCACCTCGGGTGACATGGATCCCTGTCCTACATGCCACATGTCACCCTAATTTGTGCTTCCCAGAAACCCTAAATGAAATTATAACGTGAAACATGTCACCTCCTGACGAGGACACGTGCCACTCCTGGATTTCTTTACGTGTCATTCCTCTAGCACATTAATTCTCAGCCAAAGTATGGTACAGTACCCATGACTTCGAGATTTTGACACTACGGAAGAAAGTATGGTTCAAGGTGAGGGAACCTCCAAACGTCGAAGTCACGAAGCAATAGGAGACGTAGATCCAAGGATACATCAGGATCTATCCTAACCATTATATTTAGTACCCGAGACTTTGGGAGTTTGTCACTCTAGAAGGAAGAATGGTTCAAGGTGAGGGAGCCTCTGAACATTGAAGTCACGAAGAGATAGGAACTGTACCAGTCACTTTGGAAAAGTCTGACTCCAAGAGACTAGGATGTTGTAAAAGATGTTCCAAATGGGACGAAGGCTAGATCTATGTGGAAAAATTTCGGGATTTCATGAATTCAAGACTCCGTAGGACCTGCGTACAAAAAATAAAATGGGCGTTCAATGTCAAATTTTTCCCTAGCCGATGTATTAGAGGAGAATTAAGTATCACAATTGGTTTTGAAAAGTGGATGGAATTCCACCATGGACATAGGAGCTTGAGGAGGGTGTGAGTGAGATGGATGCACATGGACACCATGTAGCCCTCAACCAATGAACAATCGTAGAACTTCGGGAGGCCATAACTTGTAAACCAAAGGTTGGATTTGAGCCTGGTAGCAGTCAATAGAATGCCATGGGTGATTAGAATAAGATGTAGACCTCAGATAGAGGATTTGCGATACTATGAAAAGTGAAATTTATGATACCCCATCCCTTAAAAGGAGTATTATGGGTTGGGTGTCTCACAAAGTGGTATTGGAGGATGGAAACAACACTTGGCCTGCTTGGGCTCATGTACGAGTCACATAAAGGTATTATTGAAGAAATTTAAGGGGTATCACCCTACTTACCCCCCTTCTATAAGAAACCTTTATGAACCTCTACTGAAGAGAGGAATGAAACCTTATACTATTGATAGATGTTTTGGAAATATGCATTGAATATTTCCAATGCTTCCAAATAAATAAGTTGACTTCATTTTACAATGATACATGTTGGTCATAAATTAATAGATCATTAACTAACAAAAAAAAAGTTATCAACACTCAAGCAGTCAGTAAAAAAGAAGAAAACTGCATCATAAAGGATGGAGACACACCATGAGTTGGGGGAAATCTCCCACAATATAGAGGAATAATCTGATGAAAGGAAGGTGGTGGAAACCCCTCCATATTTGGTCGAAATTGTAAGATTCCTCATGGAAGAATTACAAAGTTGTAAGGATGGAAATGAAAGGCTGATAAAGGAACAATAAAAGAAGACTAAAATCAACACAGTCTTACTGCAAAGTCTACCAAATATACAAAGGAAACTGCAACATGGAACAGCAGTCAGTCATCTGGAAAGACACCATACGAAGAAAACCCAGAGTCTAGCCGAGATACAAAATCACGTCCCTGAAAGTGGCAACACCAAGAGGAGCACCTGAAGAAGGCCCAACATGGAGCCAAGAGACACTCAGTGGAAGCTTCCTCTGGTGAGGAAACTGAAAAATCCAATGAATCTTCTAGTGGAAAAACTAGTTCATGTTCCTAGATGAGAAGGAAGAAAAGGAAACATTCCAAGAGTCATGAACCTAATGAATTTAAGAAAGAAAAACCACCCACCTTCTATTGAGAGATTAAAAAGGGGGAAGAAGCAGAAGTTTGGCTACTATGCTTGAATATGTACTTCAAAGTTCATGACTACTCTGAAAACTTAAAGGCTCAGATACCCATTTTCAACATGAGTGGGAAAGATTCCATTTGGTGGGAGGACCTTAGGAATGTGAAAGGAATCCATGATAAGGACTCGTCATGGAAACAATTTGAGAATTACTTCAAAATGAAGTATCTGTTAGAAAAGTACTTTGATGGGAAGACCAAGGATTCTATGAAGTCAAGCTGGGACAACTTACCATAGATGAGTATATCAACAAATTTCTTGAGTTGATGAGGTATGTACCCTAGATATAGGATGAAAAAGTAAATATGTAATGATTTATTAGTGGACTACCTTAGTCCTACTGGGACATAATTGATTTTGATGAGCCAAATACTTTAGAAGATATTTGTAAGGTAGCTAGAGAGGTAGTAAAGGGGCCCAAAGGGCCCATAGTGATAATAGTGGAGGTCATTCAATGTAAGGTGGACTAGGTCCACTATATTATTAAATAAGGCCCACTATGGTAGTTAGATATAATAAATGTAAGAGGACTTCTTAGAAGGTTCTACTTCTAGAAGATTCCTCCTCTAGAATGTTCTTAGGTGATGGTAGCACTATATAAAGGGGCTCAAGCAATGTAATGGGACATGAAGAGAATTATTGTGTTTGGAGCGATAGCTCAATAGGAGGAAGCCCCCTCGAAGAGGCAAGTGAGTAGGAGAGGATCCCTTCCATAATAGGATCCATTGTATGGTGTTGCCCTACCTCAAGGGTTTTGAAATAATAAAGTTGTGTTTTTCTATATTGTTCTTCTATATCAGTTGTGGTGCTTTTGTATTCAGTATTTGGTTCTTAAAAATATTATTCGAAAGGCAAGGTATTGCTATAAGAAATTCAAGAATAATACAGAACCCCATAAAGAATGGAAGAAGAAAAACAATTTGGGATTCAAGAAGGAAGGGTTTAAACCATCAATATTTAAGAACCATGGGAAAATCTGTAGGATGAGCCTTCCTACTAGAAGTTTGTATAATAAAAATTTTCCACCCCTAAGTGGAAATAAGAACAAACCCAAGTAAGATTGATAATAGAAATAAAAAACCCTTGAAATGTTGGGGTTGTGGAGAAAAACATCTGTTGAGGGACTGTCCACATAGGAAATAAAAAAATAGGAGGGTCTACAATATCGAAGAGGCTACCACAGTCAATAATGTGGCTAGGAGTATGCCACAAATTTATGCATCCTTGTATAATAGACAAGTTGACCACCAATATACGGTGGTGGAGATGGAAGGTATGATTTCCAGTCATCTTGTTTCCATTTTAATTGATACTGGTTCCAATTTGAGTTATGTTTACCCTCAAACTGTTGAGAAATGTAAATTTCAACAAGTTAAACATGTAAAATCATGTTTGGTACAACTAGCCACTGGAACCAAAAGAAATGTAATAGAGTTCATACCGACATGCCAATTAATTATGAATGGATTACCCACATGAGCAACCGTAAACATGCTCCCTTTATGATCTTATGACCTGTTGATTGGCATGGACTGGTTGGCTTCCCATAGAACCAAGTTGGAATATTACAATAAAACTAGTGTGGCTATGGAGAAGGGATAAGGATAACCCTACAAGGCATTCAAAATTATGTCTCCATGAGACAAATATCAACCCTCCAAGTGAAGAAGTATTGCAAAAAGGGATGCCAGATGCCCCTTGTATGCAATACAAGTACTAAACTCTGTTGAGAATAACAAGACCAACCTAGAGGACCATCCCATATTAAGAGAGTATAAATATGTATTCCCAAAACAGGTTCCAGTTCTACCCCCAAGAAGTTACATTGACTTTTCAATAGAGCTTGTACCAAGAGCAGTGCCAATGTCTAGAATACCTTATAGATTGAGTACACTAGAGCTAGTTGAGCTCAAAATACATCTAAAATAGATGTGGGACAAAGGATACATTCATCCTAGTGTGTCTCTATGGGGAGGATCAACCTTGTTTGTGAAAAATAAGGATGGAACACTCATATTGTGCATAGATTATAGACAACTCAATAAGGTGACCATCGAGAATAAGTACCCCTTACTAAGGATCGATGACTTGTTCGACCAATTAAGGGGTGCTACAATATTATCCAATATTGACTTAATATTTGGATACCATCAGGTCCAAATTAAGGAAGAAGACATCCACAAAATAGCCTTTATAACAAGGTATGGTCACTATGAATTTGTGGTGGTGCCATTCGGGCTAACCAATGCACCATCCACTTTTATGTTCTTAATGAATAATGTACTCAATAAATTCTTAGAAATATTTGTATTGGTTTTCATTGATAATATCCTAATCCTTTCTAATAATAGGGAAGAGAATGAATAACATCTCAATTTAGTGCTCCAAGTACTAAGAGAACATCAACTATATGTTAAATTTAGTAAGTGTGACTTTTTCCAGAAACAAGTCCATTACTTAGGCCATGCTATTTATGAAGAAGGGGTGGTAGTTGATCCTAAAACGATCAAATCCATTATGGATTGGCCTACTCCAAAGGATGTATCTAATATCATATCCTTTATGGGCATAACAAGCTACTATAGGAGGTTCATAAAAATATTTTCCATAATTGGTTTCCCAATCACTTCCCTTCAGAAAAAGGGAGTTCAATTCATTTGGACATCAACATGTAAAGAAATATGTCTAGAGCTGAAATACCTTCTAACCAATGCGCCTATTTTGAAGATTGCAGACCCAAACAAGGACTTCCTTGTGTGTACAGATGCTTGCAAGGAAGGGATCAGAGGATTCCTTATGCAAGACGAACATGTGATTTGCTACAAATTCATAAAATTGAATGAGAATGAAGTAAACAATGTGATCCATGATATGGAATTGGCTTCCATAGTACTCACTTTAAAAATGTGGAGGTATTACCTCTTAGGTATAATATTTGTTCTTATGATAGACCATAGTGGGTTGAGATATTTGTTTGACCAACCAAAAGCCATTGTTAGAAAAGATAGGTGGATGGCTCTCCTTAGTGAGTTTGATTTCAAAATCAAACATGTCAAAGGAAAGGAGAATAGGGTGTTTGATTCCATTCGTATAAGTATGAAAGTGGTTCACTTGTCATTTGTAAGCGCTATTGAATCAAACATCAAAGAGAGATTCAAAAGTGCACAATAAACATACACATTTTTCAATACTATGACATCATACCTAGAGTAAGAGCCCACAAGGTTGAAGT
Organism: Picea mariana; assembly: GCA_032191745.1. NCBI lineage: Eukaryota > Viridiplantae > Streptophyta > Pinopsida > Pinales > Pinaceae > Picea > Picea mariana. Next base: position 330,667 of record JASDQU010739340.1, on the reverse strand, counting down.
ATGAAGACTATCAGATGTTTAATGATGGCATGCTAACTTACAAAGGTATATTGTATATTCAGTATTTTGACGACTTGAAGAGGTTCATAATGGATGAACTATGCAAAATACCATATATTCATCATATTGGTTATCAAAAAATGATCACGACCACTAAGAGACTATTTTATTGGCCCAGAATAAAAAGGGACATAGTTGATTACTTAGATGCATGTCTAGAATGTCAGCAAGTTAAGGTAGAGCACCAACACCCAACAGGGTTGTTGCATCCCCTACGAATTCCAGAATGGAAATGGGAAACCATATCCATGGATTTCATCACAGGGCTACCAAAATCAACCAAACAGGACGATGCCATCATGTTAGTTGTGTAAAAACTGAGCAAGGCTTGTCACTTAATTCTCATTAAGTCAACTTATAAGGAAATATATATTTGTAGTATTTTCATGAAAGAGATATTTAGACTGCATGGCATGCCAAAGGAAATTATATCCGACAAAGATACAAAATTTACTTTGAACTTCTAGAAATCTCTGTTTGTTGGTTTCAAAATAAAATTGTTATTTAGTACATCCTATCACCCTCAAATTGATGAGCAGACATAGAGGGTAAACCAAGTGTTATAAGACATGCTGAGGATGCATATAATTCATCAACCTAAGAAGTGATAAGACTACCTTCCATTGGTATAATTTGCCTACAACAATGGCTATCGAAAGTCATTAAAAATGAGCTCTTTTGAAGCCCTCTATGGAAGGAAATGAAATATTCCAATAAAACTGAATAACCCATTGGAACAAATCACAATTAGGAAATATATTCTAAAGGAAATGGAACAAGTAATTCAGATTAGATAGAATCTAAAAATATCCCGGGATAGATAGAAGAGTTATGTAGACAAAAAAAGAACTTCTAGAGAATTCAAAGTAGGGGGTCATGTGTATCTATAACTTAGAACCAGAAGAAGTTCATTGATAATGGGAGCATGTGCCAAGATGGCACCCTGCTATTGCAAAGTCTTTGAAATCTTAAAAATATTTGGACCTATAGCATATAAACTAGCACTCCCCCCCACAGTGAAGGCACATGATGTTTTCCACGTTTTGTTATTAAAGAAATATGTACATGATTCTAATCATATTATTCACTGGTTTATGATTCAGGTAGAACCAGAGGGATAATTCCTTCCATAAATGCAATACATAATAGATAGGAAGGAGACCCCACTCAGGAATAGAACCATTGCATAGGTCAAGGTGTAGTCAAAACACTTTGACCCAGATGATGCCACATGGGAAATGGAGGATGCCATGAGACATGCATATATGTTTTTGGTTACTTATATACATACAGAGCACATCAACAGATATAACATCAAGGAGAAAGTTCCTTTAAGGGGGGGATTGTAACACCCTTGTTTCCCCTAATCTGTAAATAAAACTATAATTGGCCAAGAGACTATGGCAGACTATATATTTGTGAATGTCTGATTTGATGAACCTTTGTATAAAAGGTTAATGTATGCATTTCATGTTATTAATAGAAAATGGATAAGTGTTGCATAAATATTGAAAGGGGGGTTTGCCAATATAGACCATGGATTCTATGAGAGGTATGGTGAGGGGAACCAAGAATAGTTGAGATAACCTCCACCAAACCAATACCCTATTGGAACTAATGACTCAGAACAGTCCTATGACCCAGATAATGAATTACGAGTCAGTGTGGTAGCTGGGAGAGTCCTCCTCAAGAGTTAATGAGGAGATGGGGGAAGATTAAAAATTGGTAAGACTATAGACCTGACCATGATCTAGGTATTCAAACACACACAACCTTGTAGAGAAAGGCAAGGAAGAGGTAATTCATGGGTAGAGGTGAAAGAGAGGAGTGAGTGATCTGCAAAGAGAAAAGAGTCACAAGAGAAATATCAGAAGACAAAAAGAGTGATTACAACACTCTAGTTCGATTAAGAACTAGGGAATAATATTGATCCATGTGGATATCAGTGGCCACCCACCTTTTCCAACTTGCTCAAAACAATTTTCTGGCAAATTTGGTAATTTAGTATTTTTAGCAGTTTTTAACTTCTGGGGCCATTTTGAGGTCCTAAATGAAGGTTTTTTGGGATAGGTTTTCTTAATGATAGTTGAAGACTCTTATTGAGCCCCCAAAATGAATCTCCTCAACGATACCTTTCCAACGAGATATCATGCAACCAAAACAAAGTTCGTATTCCAAAGTTACGCCCTTGGGAAGTTGATACACCAAACTACCCAAAATGGGGTCCACAAAACTGTTGGATTTTCATCTTCCAGGGTTAGGGTTTTGTATTTTATTTATGATAAAAAGGCCTTTCGAGCCTCATTTTAAAACTATCCTCTTGTGAATGAAAGTATCCTTCAAATCTCTTCTCAGAGATACATTGCCACCATTCTAGCGAACAGGTATGATTTTAAGGATGGACATTTATTTTAAAATGTAGAAACCTTGGCGAATATTACTAATCCTTCATATGCCAACTATAAATGTTTGGTGATATTTTTGTAAAAATATTCAAATTTCTAAGGATTTTATACAGTTTTTATAAATTGTTGGCCATTTTTAAGGTAAAATAATTTTATCCTATAGAATTTGGGCGAATCATTTTTGAAATAGCGAATCTCGTTTTTGGAAAAACCATGGAAAATTAGCCCATGAGTGAAATTTAGCCCCTAAAATCATCTATGCTAGAAAGTCTTTCAATATGGAATTTTAAAACCTTTGTACATTTTCTCTCATTAATAGAAATTGTGTATTATTGTATCTCTGTCTTTATGGTTGAATCTGTGATACATTTATGTTATATTTTTGGATATCTGAGATATATTTGTATATTTATTTTTTACATATCCATGTTGGCACTTAACCAAGTTTTGGAGATCCTTGGTCATGTTTGACCTCTTTTGGGACTTCGACAGGCTGGTTGAAGGCAGAGCACAAGTTGAAGCGGAGATCGCAGGATCTCGACCCCTTTTAGGGTAGTTTTTGGGATTAGGGTTTATGTAACGGGTATGGGATGTCGACCCGTGGGTTTACCCATGTCTAGGCCCATTTTGTAATATATAAATAGATAGCTAGGCGATGTAAGAAATAATAAGATGCTAAGTGCTAGAGTTCTATCTATGTGATTGCAAAAGCTTTGTGCATAGTGTATGTTGAGACTTGCAGAGCTAAGTGCAAGTGATTGTAAGAAGGCTTTATGATTAAACCTATCTCGAGGAAGGAGGATCTAGCTAGGTGCATGCAGATCTCTTGTCCTATGTGGAGTGGGTTCTGAAGCTTTGTGCTTGTAAGGAGATTGATAGACGATAATAAATAATATGAAGAGTTGGTGGATGTAGGCCCACACTGGGGTGAACCACATATATCCTATGCTATGGTTGCTTTGTGCATTCTGGTTATTGTCTTATGTATGTAATTTAATTTCAACTGTAGTAATGAATGTTTAGATGAATCTAGTATGATATCTTGGTGCTTAAGTAATTTGAATAAATGCTAGATATGATCTTTCTCCATGTGCTAAGTTCTTAGATGTGTTAGATATGGTAGAATATTACATTCTTCTGTAATTAGAGTTTGGATATGCGATGTGAATAAGGGTTAATTATTGATGGATGTTAAATTCTAAGTGCTTTGTTAAGTGGTATAATAACAGATATGTGTCCCAGCTAGGTTGCAGACATTTGAGTCCTACAACCACCTTTGCCTCTAGGTTGGGTGAGACTTCATCTGCTTTGCAGGTGTTGTCGAAAGGGCCGATAGTTAGGGTTTTTTTGGTGCATTGTTGAAGCATTGAACCTTGGGTTTTCCCCTTTTCCAACAAATGGTTCTATTGTCGGGACCTGAAACTGTGATTGTTGGGAACTAAAGAAAAGAAAGCTTTATGCATAGATCTACTTCTTTAGTGCATAGTATTCTACTTGAGTTGTGAAGCTTTGTTCTAAGAAGAGAAGTCTGATATGAAGAAAAGAGGTAAGATATTGAAGCTTTGTGCTCTAATAAAGATAAGATAAGTGAAAATGTTTGTTTCGAAAGAATGAATCTAGCTATGTTTGATAAATTTTGTCCTAGTTTGAAAACTAGCGCACAGTTAGAAGAAACAAGATTTGATACAAATAGATCTGATAGAAATAATGAAAGGTATGTTATCCCTATGCATAGAAAGAATGTTTGGACTAACAAATGGATGCAGGATCCTAGAAATAATTTTTTGCAGGTTAGTTACTATGATCCTAGTGCGAAGTACAAGAAGGGTTGGGGATCATTTAAGAGAAAGAGAGGATTAACCCTTTGTTACAATTGCATAAGACCGAGACTAGCTAAGGAAAGAACTTGTAGAATACCTAGTTGTCTTTGTTGTAAATCTATGGACCATGAAGTTTTGGATTGTCCTACAATTATTGCTAAAGTTGAAAAGATGAATATGAAACAAGAAAACTATGAGACAAGCCAAGAAAATAAGAATATGATAGAACCCTAGAAAGAATCAGAGACTGTATTACTAAATATGAAAGAAACCTTGAATGATCATAGAGATATCAACTTATCAGAGGTTTTAAAAGAGAAAGAGTAAATAGAAGCAAGAATATGAGACATCGAGAGAGACTGTGTCCTGGATGAGGAAACACAGATGAATATGATGACAGAAAGAACTTGGGAAATTTTTGGAAAGCTTGTTCTGGTTCCTTCACTAGGAGGAATATGATTATTTAGAGGAAAGCTCATAACCCTATGTGGAAGAATTACCCATATATCTATGAGTGCTCATGGCACTTAGACAACAAAAGAATTTGAGATTGTCAAGTCTGTTGAGAACAACGCCCCATTTTCTATCTTGATAGGAAAAACCTGGATTGAGAAAGATTAGATATGAAGGAAATAAGAAGAGGAGGATCTAGAAAAAAAAAGAAATAACTAAGAGAATTCATGGCTAGGAGAATATCACACTTGATAGCAGAACAAGAGAACAAGTCGAAGCTGCTAAGGACTAGGGATTTGGATGACAAAGATGAAAGAACACAAATAGACTTGAAGAACCTACCCCACACAGAAAAGAAGTATTACACTCGAACCCTATAAAAGACTGTCAATAGTGAAAATTTACCATGGCAAGAGAAGATAAGAATCAAAATGGGAAGAGGAACCCAATAACTCAAATTACAGGGAAAAGGGCTAGAAAGCTCAGTGAGAAGAAAGAAAAGTTAGAAAAATTACAAGAAGCTCGAGAAAGAACTTCGCAGAAGGAAGGTTTCCAGAATTTGAACTTCCTCAGAATATCAATACAACACATAATGGAGCTTCGCCATGGCAGAGAAATATCATTGTTGGAGGCAATATGACCATTCAATTGATGCTCCCAAACAAATAGGAAAGTAGTTATGGACCGAAATTTCACCATTGGACCATTCAGAGCATGCCATAACAGATGGAATTACATTGAATAAGGCTTTCCCACCTGTTACGACAATATCTATTTATCCCGTCCAACATTGCATCGAGAAAATTTTTTCCATTTGTGATTATCTGAGCCCACAAATAGCTAGTTGATTTCGCACAGTGATCATTGAGACCTTGCCATATATTCTTTTAACAGTGAGTATTGTTCACCAACCTAAGATATTAGATCTTGAGTTTGCATGTCGGATGAAATTAGTGCAGTAGAAAAATTCTTCGAAGAGATTCTAATAGACCTCATGGCCAAGAAGGTGATGTCCACAGGAATCCAAGCCTCATCGACGTGAAGAGTGCAAGCCTCATCGTCGATTTATTATGGATTTGGACCATACCGAGCTGGGACCGAGAAAAGAACCAAGCATCGCGATGACTTGGTGAATGAAAACCTAATTCCATCCATCCTACCTGACTACATCCCACCCCTGGACAGTGTGGTGAGTCGTTACAGTTTCTCGAGGGACTTTGACTACATAGTCATCACTGTGTAGCTTCTGAAGGGAATACAAGCAGTCAGACTGCAGTTGGAGAGGATTCCAACCTTGAATATCAGTGACTATAACCTAGGATATCGCAAGAGATATGACATGCTCACTCCTCACAAATATTTGACTAAGACGAAGGGAAAGAAATCAAAGATCATCCCCCAACCATGTACTATGGACATTGAGAGGTACATTGTCTTGAACGTGATGAAGATACCACATTTTGGAAGGCACCATGAGGTTAACATGTGCATTAAGCTCCTGTTGTCGTGCTTCCATGGAGAGTATCTATGGTTAGACAAACGCATCACCATCGATCCAGTGATGATCCATAGGATCACCAAAATGAGCATGCAAGGACCAGACTTGCAAGACTTTTATCCACGGAAGGCTGGAGACCTCTCCCTGGCACAAAAGATCAAAGACATTGACGGTGATGTAGAGAAAGGGATGCAAGGCTACAAGGTAGCCTCCATTCAGAATGGCACATTGTTCCTTTCTTTCCAGTTGATTGCTGGTAAGCTAGTCTGAAAGAACAGACCCACGTAGGTCACAGGGTTTGTCATTGACCTCACAGGAAAATGTGTGGAAGGAATATAGATGAACTAGGCCATTTACCTAGTCAATCAATTAGAAATAGACTATCGCGAAGCTCAGGATCAGGGATATGAGTTCCATTTTAGCTGGTTGTTGATCCTCATTGCATTCCCTACTTGGGAGATGCCAGAAGGTGAGACCTTCCCTAACATTGAGGCGTTTGAGCCACTAGCTACGAAGTTCACCATGCTCTGGTATTCAAGTGATATGGGGAAACAATGGTAGTCGAATGCAGTATTCCATACCTACTACCTGTAGTTTAACAGGGATATTGAGTCTTTCCCCCGTATAACATTGAATACCCTAGACAGGTTAAGGCCCCTTATGAAGTTCTACGCAGATAGGCATTTTATTTATGTTACTGCGCGCATAGAAGAAAGTAAAGAAGAGCTTCAGTCCTACTACAAGCTCACAGAGGAGGACCTGGAAAAAATCACTAAGGAATGGCCCGCAAAGTTCCTTATATCAGTTGACTAGGCAGAACTATCCGACCCCAACCTCATAAGAAGTTTTATGGTTACTCATGAAGAGTATGATGCACCCATCAATAGCAGGAATAAAAATAAGGAATATGTGTAAGAAATACACAACACATCAGAAAAGACTGCATTAGATTCGCCTAGCAAAGGACAAGACGATCAAGTGGAAAAAGAAGAGAAAGAAGGGGAATAAGACAAGTAGAATCATGGTGAAGTAACACCACCTAGGAACTCCATGGAAGAGGCAAATACATATAAGAAAAGAAAGGTTTCCCCCATGAAACCTACATCACAGAAGAATTCCAAAGTGAGTAATCGGAAGCTGTAGACTATACTCATGGTCGATGACTTCGACTTCATTATCACAGCTGTGTCAGATGCCTCATAAGATATTTTGTAGAGAACTAAAGCCAAACAAGAAACCATGTATGGAGGGATTGAGACAGAGCTAATATGTGTACAACAAGTCCTTCACTCCAGTCGCGCAGTGTGCACTGCACCCCCACCACCAGAAGAACCATAGTTTGGAGATGAGCCTACCCAACTCCATAGAATAGCTGATGCGACTGAAGCTTGCCTGCATTGCGTACAAAATAAAAAAGAACAAGACACAATGTCCCCAAAGAAAGCACAATAGGAAATCATAGAGCAATGCCAAGTTGCGTTGTAGGAGTAGGACGACCTCCAAACCAAGTTCGAAGAAAATAAAGCACAAATCCAGCAGGAGAAAGAACAACTGCTCGTGGAGTAGGTTGGAGTTAAAGAAGAAGTCAACAAAGAACTTCTCTTTGTGAGAGGCTTGGAGCATATGGAAGAATACCTGGTAGTAAATCAAGTCATGAAGCTTGTTGAAGCTATTCAACAGCTTCAACAGAGGGTTGCAGAACTAGAGCTACAAATAGTTCCAAGCACTTCGCAGGAAGTGTGAGAAAAAAGAGAAGCAACTGCCCAAAGCACAGTTAAAAGGATCAAAGAATTGGTTGTGGAATGTAAACAAATATCCAGTCATTGTGCGCAAACTTATGAGCGCCTTACCGAGGACTCTGAATTGAGGATACTAGAGTCACAACTCCAAGAAGCAAAGTATCAAGCAACAGTAGTACAAGCACAGTTGAAACTCCTGTTAGTAGTTGAGAGGATGAAAAGGTCCCAAGAATAGTGCATGGCTCAACAACATGTCCATGGCATACAAATCAAATTCATGGAAATGACTAAGAATCTCCAACCATTCCACGATGCAACTTGCGTACTTTTTGAGGATATTGAAGGCCGAGGAGAAGAGCTAGAACGAGTAGTCACTTCGGTAGAAAAATTCTTAGAAGGACCTATGAACGAGGAAGTTATTTAAGAGGTCATCGAGCAGGAGGCCTTTGAGAAGAAATAGGTTGAAGCAGCTCGAGCCGAGCTCAAGGATTTTGAGGCAGAGTTACCCAAACTAGAGTGACTCAGGACAAGTCACAGGTGAGTGTTGGGGGCCTGTTGGCCCTTGATCAAGTTTTGGAGATTCTTGGTCATGTTTGACCTCTTTTTGGACTTCACAATCTGGTAGAAGTCAGAGCATAAGTCAAAGTGAAGATCATGGGATCTCGACCCCTTTTTATGGTAGTTTTTGGGATTAAAATTTATGAAATGGGTATGGGATGTCGGCCCATGGGTTTACCCATGTTTAGGCCCATTTTGTAATGTATAAATAGATAGCTAGGCGATGTAATAAATAAGAATATTCTAAGTGCTAGATTTCTATCTATGTGATTGCAAAGGCTTTGTGAATAGTTTATGTTGAGACTTGCAGAGCTAAGTGCAAGTGATTGTGAGAAGGATTTGTGATTAAACAAGCTTAGGGAAGGAGGATCTGGCAAGGTGCTCACCAATCTTCTGTCCTATGTAGAGTGGGTTTTGAGGCTTTGTGCCCGTAAGGAGATTGATAGAATATAATAAAGAAGACAAAGTGTTGGTGGACATAGCCCCACACTAGGGTGAATCACATATATCCTGTGTTATGGTTTATTTATGGATTCTGGTTATTGTCTTGTCTATGTAATTTAAGTTTAAGTGTAGTAATGAATGTTTATATAAATCTAGTATGATAGGTTAGTTCTTAAGTAATGTGAATAAATGCTATATCTGATCTTTCTCCATGTGATAAGTGCTTAGATGTGTTAGATCTGGTAGAATATTGCATTGTTCTGTAATTAGGGTTTGGATATGTGATGTGAATAAGGGTTAATTAGAGATGAATGTTAACTTCTAAGTGCTTTGTTAAGTGGTATAATAACAGATCTGCGTCCCAGCTAGGTTGCAGACATTTGAGTCCTGAAACCACCCCTACCTCTACCTTCGGTGAGACTTCATCCACTTTGCAAGTGTTGCCTAAATGGTTGGTAATTAGGGTTTTCTTGGTGCGTTGTTGAAGCATTGAACCCTGGGTTTTCCTCTGTGCCAACAATCCATTGTCATTTTGTGCCAAAAATAATCCAAATCAGTGGTATCAGAGAAAGATTCTCTTGATATTTTTTCAGTGAATGTCCCCGACGAGGTTCTAGGATAACAAGTTGGATCTTGAGATTGTCTGTCTTGAATAAAATCACTCTTTCATGTCCAAGAAACCCTCCATTGCAGAAGAAAATAAAAGCGATAGAGCAGATGATTCTATTAATATTTTGCTTGATCAAGCTCTCATGCGACAAAGGAATGAAATGATGGATATTTTTTTCCACATCCTTCAACTTCTACCGATAAAAATAGGTGCATCTTAATCAAGAGGCCACTTTGGAAGTACCTTTCCTTTAAGGTACAATTTCATTTTGATATTCCAATATTTGAAGGACAGATATATGCAGATGCCTTAGAAAAAATGTTAAATCTTCTAGAAGTTTATTTCTTTGTTCATAATTTATCTGAGAGGGAAATGATCACCTTCAGTCTCCTTAAGGCTCTCCCCCATGTCAAACATTGGTGGGAAACTTACTGGGAGAAAATTTCCATAGAGCATTTTGGAATATATTTGGTCGATCCCACTTGGGATTTTTTTGTGGATGTGGTAATCAAACAATATTACCCTATTGGAAACTATGAGGACCGGTACATGAGATGGACCACACTGCAAAAATTAAGGAGCCAAGGAGTTTAAGAGTTCACCAATACCTTCCATACCTTGTGCACCAAGCTGGATATCAAAGACTCTGAATGACATTTGGTTCTGAAATACCATGGGGCTCTACATAGATACATACAAACTTAAATGGATTTTCTGGACATCTTATCACTTGGTTATTCTTATCGATATGTTGTAAAAATCAAGTAGAAGTTTAACTAGTAGAACAAACGGGATTTCAAGTCTACAAATTCACAACAACCAAAGTATGATAAAGACGGCCCTAACAAACATAATCCCGAAAAATAATCCAAGCCATAGGAAAGGAAGGGTCACGAAAAGATGAAGAAGGACACTGGAAAATGGTCTGATTTCCACAAAAACCCCTGGCACAACACCGATGAATTTCTCTCAAACAATTCATAGGTGGCCAAGATAAAAGAAAAGGAGTTGAACCCTGATTCAATGCATACCCCACTTCTATTGTCATGACAAATCATCAATGCATACCCCACTGCTATTATCACGACAGTAATAATTCAACCAGAAGAACCAAGAGATTTTGAAGAGGGGGAGCACCTTTTTCATTCACATATGTGGGTGAAGGGGATCCCGCTGCATTTTATTATTGACAGAGGAAGACATAAGCGATCATCAAACAGTTGGGATTCTCAACAACACCACACCCACAACCATACAACATCGGGTGGCTTCGGCAGGGATGATATATTTGTGTGAGCCAACAGTGTCGATTATCATACGACATTCATCCCTTCAAGGACAATGTATTATATGATGTTTCTCTCATGTATGTCTATGATATTCTCTTGGGCCTACCATATATGTGTAAGCACCATGTTATTTATGAGTCTTGACCCCGTAGTGTCATTGTTACTCTGGGGGGTCATCTCTACAAGATACCAGAGGTAATTCTGACTATTTCCCCACCTAAATAATTACACAAGGTAGTATCTCATAGTATAAAATTCATGTTCTTCACAGTCTATTCAAAGTGTGAAAAAAAGAACACCACTACAGCCTAAATCCAAGCACCTTTTATCCAATAGAAGAAGATCGACAATATTGCAACAAAGTGTAAAGATTCCTTCTTCACATAGGCATCTCATGTATCCATACTAGTTAAAAATGTCCAACCCTTCCCGCCACACTTTCGTGAAAACCTTCAACAAGCTAAGCAACACAACTTCTTGAACAAGGGAAGAAACTCATCAAGATGAAGATTCAACAAACCCTTTTCCCTCTCCCTCGGGCACTCAATACAATGGATACCATTGATTCCTAAGGAGGTAGGATTGATCCAGGTGGATATCGGTGGCCACCCACCTTTTCCAACTGGCTCAAAAGAGTTTTTTGGCAATTTTGGTAATTTGCTATTTTTAGTAGTTTTTAACTTCTGGGGCCATTTTGAGGGTCTAAATGAAGGTTTTTTTGGATCAAGCTTCTCAATGATAGCCAAAGGATTTTATTGAGCCCCAAAAATGAGTATCCTTGACGATACCTTTCCAACGAACTATCGTGCGCCCCAAACGGAGATCGTATGCCAAAGTTACGCCCCTGGGAAGCTAATTCACCAAACTACCCAAAACAAGGTCCACAAAACTATTGGATTTTCATCTTCCAGGGTTAGGGTTTTGGATTTTATTTATGATAAAAATTCCTTTAGATCCTCATTGTAAAATGATATTCTTGCAAATGCGAGTAGCCATCACATCTCTTCTCAAAGATAAGCTTCCACCATTATAGCGAGTCTTTCACTCTATAATTTTACAGTCTTTGTACATTTTCGCTCATTAATAGAAATTGTGTATTATTGTATCTCTGTGTTTATGGTTGCATATCTGATACATTTCTGTTATATTATTGGATATTTGAGATATCTTTGTATATTTCTTTTTTATATCTCCACTCTCATTTCATGTCAAAAATAATATGGATCAAAGCTCGTCTGAATGTAAGAAGATATTGGAAAGGTTTTTCATTACAAGATAATAAATGAGGTTGACGAGTGAATGTGGAAGTCCTTGGGAAGATATCATTTCTAAGTATAGATAAACCCCAATTCCAGGATGTTTTGGGCGGAGGAGGTTAAACTTTGTCCCTGACTATTGTTGAGCAAGAAGAAAGAGTCTCTCTCAGAGCATCATGGTCTAGCTCGGGGGTGGGTAGTGGTAAATCTGTCAGGAGTGGTTGTGCCTATGGTTGGGTGGAAATACACACCCCTTTAATTAGTTTCTTCATGAACTCTAGCTTTATGATAAGTATATTGATACTCTATGTAATGAAATAGATGTGGTGATTGAATATATTTATATGTCTATGAATGAGTTCTATGTTGAAGGGTTAAGTTAGAAACACACATTATCTCTCAATGAATTTGTGATTTTAAATGGGCATATGCTTGAATCAGATGAGAAGTTAAAGATTCATAAGATGTGAGCCTACAATAATTTCAAGGAAAATTTTGTTGGAATGTTTAAGTCTTTTCGGTCTCTAACCCCCCCCCCTCCTTCGCGAGAAATTTACAAGTTCAAACCCTGTGGAAGGAGGATGCCTCCTTCCGATATTTCACCCATATGGCCGAGGGATCATACCATGACCTTAACCCATTTGCAGCTAAAGGGATTAGTGCTTAGCCTGCAATAATTTCCAAAGGACCCATGTGACCTCGGTCTAGGAACCCTGTGCTAAGCCTGAAAGAAGCTAGACCTTATGGCTTCAAAACTATAGGATTTCAGAGCTCCAGAGTGCTTTGACCCTACCATTTATAAATTCTCTAAAGGAAACTGGTAATTACAGTTACCCATCTGGTTAATTGGCGCCTGGCGTTTTCCTTATCTAGGATAGTTAGACTTTCCCTCGTTAAGTCTTAATTTATTCAGTCATCACGAAGTAACACAAACCACTAATATGAGAGTAGTTGCAAGCCCATAGACCATTGTATCTGCATCTAAGTACTTTGGAAAAGTACCACTTCGTGGGAACGAGGATGATATATCATCAAAATCCTGAACATCAAAGTAATGAATTGATGTGAACCATCAATTGAATATACTTCGAGATCCTTCCTGTCTATTGGATCTATACTATATCCAACACTTCAACAAAGTATTACTTCAGGAGGATGATGGTGGCATGAGCTGAAACTATTTGAATGAAAAGTTGTGAATAAATGTGAACCATAGATGTCAAGACCCTTCATGATCTTTCCTGACTGTTAGATTCAGACCATGGTCAGGTCGACATTGACCACTCTTGGAACAAGGAGGAGGTTGCACCATGAAATCCCCGAATGATGAAGTTATGAAGTAATTGAGATTGTTGATATAGGGGTTACGTGGATGTATATTGATCGTGATATTGAAAGTCTTGGAAGGTTATCAGTCAGGGATGACGTAGTACAGTGATATCATCCAGGATGATGTGGACCCACAAGTAACATTCCACGTGTCACCTGAATTCGTGCATTTTGTGGATTTCATAGACCCATTAAGGTGTGACACATGTCACCCACTGAAGGGCCACGTGTCATCTCATCCTTTCCATGTATCACACCTGGCACTCACCGCTTGGTCCATTTAGTGAGAGGAGTATGTGGGACCCACCTATATTTTCCTTCGTATATAGTAAATTAGCACATACAAGGGTGGACTAGCGCTAACCTCCTAACAAGGATCAATGGTCGTGTTTGAATGGGCCTGAAGATCCACAAACGGGGATGATTGCAGATTCCTAGCTAGCATGATGTTTATTTCCTTTCCCAGGTTCTGCAATGGAAATTTCTCTCCTAGGGTGGAATTGATACCAACCGTTGATCCTGCTGGATATATATATTGATGGTCTAGGAGGATTACAAAATTTCAATCTGCGCGGATGATAATTCTTCCCCCAATATCCAGAATTCCACTCCACCATACATTCATGGACCTATGTGGACACACCTTGACTGTGGGATCCAAGAGGTATTGGGAGACAACTGGTGGAAAATTTAGACTTCGAAGCTCTGGGAGGTTTGATAGGTAGGTGAAGTTAGGAACCCCAGAGGCTTCCAGTCCTAGACTAATGTGGCTTGCCGATGTCACCTAGAGTGATGTGGATCTTTGTCCTGCATGCCACATGTCACCTTGATTTGTGCTTCCCACAAGCCCTAAATTCCATTAGAACATGACACATATCACCACCTAATGAGGACACATGTCACTCCTGGATTCTGCCGCATGTCATTCCTATAGTGCATGAATGCTTCGCCAAAGCATGGTTTAGTACCCTTTAATTTGGTAGTTAGACACTCTGGTAGGAAGCATGGCTCAAGGTGAGGGAAACTCTGAATGCTGAAGTCACCAAGCGATAGGAACCATAGATTTGAGGATATGTTAGGATCTTTCCTAACTGTTATATTTAGTACCTGAGACTTCCGAACTTTGTCATTCCAAAAGGAAGTATGGTTCAAGGTGAGGGAGCCTTTGAATTCCAAAATCATGAAGTGATATGAACAATAGATTGAGGGATCCTTCGGGAATATCCTCTGATTGTTGGATCTAAACTATATCCGACACTTCAGAGAAGTCCTACTCTGGGAGATTGGGACATTAGAATGTATGCTCCAAAGGGACTGAAGGCCAGAGCTATGTGGCAACCTTTTGAGAGTTTGGGAATTCATGACTCCGAAGGACCTGCATACAAAAAATAAAAGGGGTGATCAACACCGAAGTGTCGAACATTGAATTTTACCCTAGCCTGTGCATTAGAGGAGGATTAAGTATCTCCATTGATTTTGAACGGTGGATGGAATTCCACCATGGACGTAGGATCTTGAGGAGGGTGTGAGTGAGATGGATCCACATGGACGTCACATGGCCCTCAACCAATGAATTCTCAAAGAACTTTAGGAGGCCATAACTTGTAAAGAAAAGGTTGAATTTGAGCCTGGTAGCAGTCGATAGAACGCTACATGTGAGTAGAAGAAGATGAATACCCTAGAAAAAGGATTTGAGATATTAAGAAAATATAAATTTATGATGCCCCATTAATTAAAGGAGTATTTAAGGGTTGAGTGTCTTACACCAGAACTTTCTCCTTATACAACCCTTTCCATTTTCCAAAGAGTTCAATTGGTTGTGAGAGGAAAGCATGGGAATGATGCACTTGGTGTAGCAATAAGAGGATCCCAAACATGGTTCACAGAGCATTTTCCTATAAGAAGTTTGTTATATTTCTGATCTTCATATTGAATAAAAGAGTTCTTTATTCACCCAATACATTGTGTTTTTATGATTTTATGATTTTATTGATTAATGCATCTATGCTTTTATGATTTTATTGATTAATTGTATTCAATTTGGTATTTAATATTACAAATTTAGTCTTTTGTTAAGTATATTATAATATACTATACTATAATATAATATAATTATCATAGGATTAATTTATATCAAAGACACACTTAGGCTTGTAAATACCCATTAATACCTAAGCCTCTCAGCTTCAGCGAAGATTCCTCATCAAGATTTTATGAACCCAAATCTCATCGGAGTTCCAGAGAGGGTCCCACTCCTACTATACCTTTATGAAAATATAATTTATTAAATCATCTTATAATATAATTAATTCCACTTAACGTTTGTTATAAGGTTATGATATGGGAAAATAGGTTCGTCTGTCGACATTTTTTCTCTTACACTCTATTTTTTCGAACATCCCTGAGTCCCGAAGCTCCGAAATCCTAGAGCCCCGAACTCCCAAAGGGTCCATGCTTACATGTGATTTTGCATTAAATATTAAATTAAAAATGGTAAACATGGTCTGTACTTTAATCCGAGCCAATATCACAATAACTCATTTAAAATATATAATATTATATTACATATTTTTGGATATTGTGCCCAGGTTGACAAGTGTTATAGCCCTAAACTTCCCTATTCATGCATATATGGCCTTGGCCCTCTTACTTGCCTATTTTTCCAAAGCACTGTTGAGGAGCTGTTCTTAAAAAGCCATATTTTAGAGCATGTACGCACCTTGCACCACTACAGCCAACGTACATATTCTTGTTGCATTCTAGACAACCTGCGTACATATTCTTGATGCACACTAAACAACCCACGTATGCTTGCAAAAGTTGAAAAAATAAAAAATTTGTAAGGAATTCAGTGAAATTCACAGGCTATTGGAGGTTTCCCAACTAATTATCCTGCTATATCTCGTCATCCAACTGAATAACCATCATTTTTTAATACAAAATGAGGTGTTAGGGTCTCATTTCTATAACAATCACTAGAACAGTGAAACTCTTCCCATTTTCCATCTCCCTTCCTTACCCAAGCATTTTCAATATTTTGTGAGTTACTTACTCAACATTCCCTTCCAGCCCCTTTTCTTCCATCCAATCCATTCCATTTCCTTGAGGAGATAAGAATATTGTGAGGAGAGGCCTATTGAAGGTGTACTTGGTGCATTGTAAAGAGGATCTCAGACTAAGTTCGTAGAATGGTGGCCGACAAATATTGTAAGTTTTAGTATTTGTTTGATGAAAAATGAATCTCTTTTCCATGTCCCAAATCATGATGTTTTATGTCTTCTCTTTTGGTTTACATATGGAATTTGATATATAAATCTAATTTATGAATAGAAGTAGCATGCTTGTAGTCCTTGTTTTCTTAGATTTGGATGCAGGTCAACCTTGGGAGGAGACTTGCAGTCTTTGGAACTACAAAGCTTGAGCAGATCATTACCAGATGTGGGATAAAAGGTACAATTCCTCGATCTTCTCTCTTATTTCTTTATTTTCATTTATTTTGGTATGTTTGGGGTATAATAGAAACTAGATTGACTTTTAGACAGTCATTCGCTCTGTCTACATCTTAAACCTTGGTGTCGTTAAAGGGGGGATTTTCCCACCAGGAGAACTGGTGACCATACTAGGGATCTCTCTAGGGTTTTTTAGGGGGTTTTGAGTTGATTGATTAGTATTTTCTTTCCTTTTGAGTTTCAATCAATTTTACTGATTCTGTCAAGGGGTTCTAGTCACCTGTAGGGTGCATACCAAGTTTCCCTTCCCTGTAAGTCTTCCTTTTCTTTTTATTTTTGAAAAGAATCAGAGGTGTATGCTAGGGATGATTTTAAGGATCGAAATTTATTTTAAAATGTAGAAACCTTGGAGAATATTACTAATCCTTCATATTCCAATTATAAATGATTGTTGATATTTTTGTAAAAATATTCAAATTTATAAGGATTTTGTATAGTTTTTATAAAATTTTGGCGATTTTTAAGGTAAAATAATTTTATCCTATAGAATTTGGGAGAATCATTTTTAAAATAGCGAATATCGGTTTTGGAAAAACCATGGAAAATTATCCCATGCGCAAATTTAGCCCCTAAAATCATCCCCGTACGCACCATGTTTTGGGTCTATCTGCGTACATACACGCTGTGCATAGTAGAGATCTCGCATACATATGCATGATGTTGATGCAACAACCCGCGTCTCTGTTTCATGAATGTATTTTTTAATAAAGAGGGACTTTTTTTATTTCCTGAAAGAACTTCACACTTCTCAGGGCTTTCTTGAATCAACCAAAGTCTATATCTGTGGCTATAGCTTGGGTGTAGGTTCCAATTTACTTGTTTCTTTAGTCTTCTTGTGTTTTCCCTAAAGAGGTTTAGAATGAACTAGCAAGTCTTGAGATCCACATTTTGTTTCCTTGGTTGAAACCCTGCGATCCGTAGTGGGATTAGGGTCTTTATGTGTCTTGTTTTCAGTTTTCTCTTTGTCCCCGTTTCTTGCTTTGGAAAAGAAAAAAAAAATTTACTTTAGTTTTTTCTCATTAAAGCAGTTCGAAAAAAAAAAAAAGAGAATTTGTTTTCTTTCATTTAGTTTGGTAAAGTAGTTAAAGTTGTTATTTGCAAAAGGAAAAAGA
Source organism: Picea mariana (assembly GCA_032191745.1). Lineage (NCBI taxonomy): Eukaryota > Viridiplantae > Streptophyta > Pinopsida > Pinales > Pinaceae > Picea > Picea mariana. The sequence goes on along the minus strand of JASDQU010739340.1, from coordinate 312,585 downwards.
GTTTTTATTTCCACGTTATTTTGATTTCCTGAGACATAAGTAGTTTGTAGTCAAGTGAAAGCAAGTTTTTAGGATTTCTTCCATTTACAAGATCTTGAAATATCAGTTAGAAAAGTTGAATTTACAAAGAGTTGGTTACAAGATTTTCTTTTAATTTCAAAGTAATTTTTCTTTCAAGTATTTTAAAGTTCTCTTCCTTATTCATCTCTTTATAAAAACATCAGTTTTACTACCATACATTTTTAGTAAATAAAACCTTAAAAATAATGCCTAAACTAAAATACATTAGATGTTTCTGTTTGTAGGCTCCACAAAATAGTTTACGGTTTTAGGGCCTTAAATTAGGTTTGAAGAGGAAACTCTTCAAGGCCACTTTAAAACAAACATTGGAGTCTGAGTTAGGGAGTTCTTTAAGCCTAGTGTCGTAAGAGTTAGTCGAGACCCCCCTCTAACACATGGGATAAACACGAGGTCGCGTGAGGAAAGGTAGAGGAGATAACCCCTCCAAAGATGGATTAAACATATTGGGGATTGTATATTGAAGGTCTTTCTTGGGAATAATACCAATCGCATTTACCTAAGAAGCTTCATGGACCTCGAATCTATTTGATAACCTTAATTGTATTCTAGACCATTTTCGTTAGATACCCTTGAAGGGCTTTGAACTTGTTATCCTTCTCATTATGATCTCCCCAACTGTCGACTCTACCCGTTTGGTAACTGACTATGAATTGGCAATCTAGTTGCTCATATTTTACGGACTTACACAGGTGGTTGTAAGGGTATATCCTGGTACCTATTGCGGATGTTAGATCATGCTTCACAGAGTATACCCAGAGGGTGCTTCCGTGTTCTACTTTCACTTGCACTGATTATTTTCTCTAGTGTTGATTGGTGTAACTGTCCTTCCTACTAGATAGTCGATTCCTTGATTTATATTTAGGAAAAAATTTAGTGTGTTCTTTGTGTTCTACTCTATTCAATCCTTAATATGTCATTTAATCATTTCAAAAAGTGGAAGATAAATATCTCTTTCATTCTTCAAGGCTTCAGGTCCTATCGTCGGTTACTTTTGAGCCACGTCCACCACCGTTAAGGAGAACACTTGATCAAGAAGGGTCGTTAGAAGCGACCAAGCATTAGGAAAATGTGCCTGAGCCTGATCTACGATGAAACTTTCTGACTCTTAAGGGACCTACCATTTATGACATTGAGGTAGAATCTCTCAGGTCGACTAACCCTCTGATTACCGACTTGTCAGTGCCGATCTTGATTCAGANAGCGACCGAGCATTAGGAAAATGTGCCTGAGCCTGATCTACGATGAAACTTTCTGACTCTTAAGGGACCTACCATTTATGACATTGAGGTAGAATCTCTCAGGTCGACTAACCCTCTGATTACCGACTTGTCAGTGCCGATCTTGATTCAGAATCCAGATTGTCCCTCCCAAGGTGACATCTTCTGAGCGCAAGCTAGAATTACAAGAGGCAATGTAATCGAATGTTTCTATGCCATATGAGAGTCCTCATACTCTCACTACGACTACTACTGCAGGGGCCATCTTAGCACCTCTCCCACCTTCGCTAGTCAGGACCATAGTGGTCTCAAATCCCTCAACTTCGGGCAGTGGTTTGATACCTTTATCGACTTTGACCATTGTTTTGTTAACTCAGAATGTGATAGGCCCTCCCTTCTCATAAGGGATGCCTGAATTTGATACAAACTTGGTTCTTACTTACTCTACCTTACAGACCATGGCTCTGGGGGAAGGGAGCTCAAACACTCCTGTGCAAGGGTCATTCAAGGGAAGTACACTTCCTTTTAATGCTATCCCTTATGGTGGGGATCATACTCCTCCTCCATCCCCTTCACTCAGTGGTTCTTTATAGAAGCCAATCGGGCCTAACTTCAATTATATCTTGTTTGGTGGAGGTTGTTTAAGACCTTCATCTTATACAATGTCGATGGGATCTATGTCATTCTCTTTGTTCGGTGCATTTGGGAAAAAAAAAATCTTTGGTTGTTGTCTCGGTTGGGGGAAACCCTAGTTTTGGTCACCATAACCCAATGCAAGGTATTATTCCTTCTTAGGGAGAGCCAAATGGAGTTTTCTCCACATAGGGTCTTTGGAATCCTTAGCAGGGATCAATTCCCTCGCAAGGAATGTTAGTCGGGGGAAACCCATTCCATTCTCAATGGAACCCTGGGAAAGGATACGTACCCATACCCGTAGGATTGGTTGGGGGAATACCCTTCCATCATCCTTGGAACAAAATTCAAGGATCAATCCTCGCACAGGATGTGTCATCAAATTACACGACTATGTACAAAGCATCCCGCATACACCTTTGCAAGCTTTGAAAAAAGAAAATGCAAGCACTGAATCTCCTCCATTTTTCCATGAAGCAGGATGTATGTCCAATGGAGGGAGAGGGAGCATGAGGATACTGATTTTTTTGTGGAAGAAGACCCTATAGCCATTTTCGCACTGAAATAGTGTGGGATATGGAAGTTCTTCCAATGCCCATTCATGAGGGCACAACCTAGGTTTCTCAATGCTCTTGTGGAGTATTGGCATCCTGATGTAGAGGCCTTTATGCTAGAGGGTCAATCACTAATCCCCACTATAGAGGATATATACTTCTTGATTGGCCTCTCAAGGAGAGGGGAACCAGTTAACCTGAGGACATTTCCCCTTGGGCCTTTCAACATTGAGGATTATATTTGAATGTACTGTGAGGCCGACACTAAGAAGATAGGTTCTCAGGTTCCAATGGCCCACTGAAAGGTAGCTCCAAAATTCTTCAAGACAAAAGGAATATTACAATATGTGAATGTTCCCCAAGGACAAATAAAATTTGTTTTATGTTGGTCTTCGGGTTTGATTTGAATCTGATTTTATCCTGAGAAACCATCCATTAATGAAAAGACCTTGCAACATGCACATTCATCGAAAATATAATCAATGAATGGGTTAGGGAAATTGTCTTTCAGACGATCCTTATTCAAATCAAGGAAGTCGATGCACACGTGAATCGTGCCTCGTTTCCTGTTAACCAAAACCGGGTTTGACACCCATTATGTCAACTGTATAGGGTAGATAAAACTGACTTTGAGAAGTTTCTCTACTTCTTCCTTGATTGCTACCACTTTCTAAGGATTGACCGAATGAAGCTTCTGTCCAACTGATTTTTCATCAAGATAAGTCATAATTTCATGTTCGACAATTAATGGATCGATGCTTTGCATTTCCTTGTAAGACCAGGAAACAACATCGTGGAACTCTTTGAATAACTCGGTGTAAGTACGAATCTCTTCGGAGGAGAAATCTACTCTGATGAAAATATTCTCCACAATGCCAGGGGTTTTGGAGATATCAATTGGAATTGTTGTAGTGATGCTTTCCATGTTACCGTTGGCATAAAATCTGTGCATATCCATAGGATTGATAGGACAAGGATTATCTACATTCACGGTGAAAACAAATTCTCCCGCCTCTATTCTCCTCAACTTGGGAAGGAAGTAAGATATATGATGTAGATCATCCCAAGCTTTGTTGGGACTAGTCATTGCCTCGAGAATCGACTCATCAGAGGACAAGACCAAGTCTAAAGGATATTGAGTGGAAAGAGAACCTTGAAACCAAGAAGGCCTGAGAAATGGATCTAACTCCTATGTGGGAGTCGAAACGGAGTTGGCCGAAGTCTGTTGGACAATTTTGTATGCAACCTCAATCATGGATAAGGGCATGACCATGTCACAATTCCCTATCCATTCCATTGAAGTCGATGGGGAAGGTAAATTCCATGGATCATTAAAGTATCTCGTTCGAAATGATGACACTTTCAAAATTGCATCCCTCAGCTAGAAGGAACAACCGATATCAACATTACATTGCTAGAAGGTTGAGGGTAATTGTAGTGGCCATATAAATTTAACGCCAAATAATTACATAAACTGTAACAGTAATATCTACTTGATTTCAAACAATTCAATAAATCCTTTAAATTTGAGCACATACGCATTTTAAATTGATCAACGAATAATAAAATTTTATAACAAATAAAACAAATACACAATTTAAGTTACCTTGGTCTGATGCTAACCCTCCGCTTTCCACTTGCCTTGTTGACCACTGTTGAACTATGTAAACACTACCCAAAACCTTGTTCCACCCTGCCATCTAGGACAAATTCCTAGCTCCAGGATATCATATGAATATCCTGGCCCCCATGCCCAAAATCTCCAGCAAATCGGTGCCTGTACCGATCCAAAACCGGTGCCTGTAGTGATCCAATCCGACTCCAGAACTCAACTCTCCTCTCTACAATCCAAGCGAGACCTCCCCCAAAATTCCCGTAGAATGGTAATCCCCTTTCGTAAATATCCTTCCCCCCATATTCCTCCTTCACCGCCCTCCCCCTCATTTACTTCCTTACCTACCCATTTATTACCTTATCCCCTCATAATTAATATATTATCCCTTTATAATTAATATCTTATCCCTTTAGGTTCAATGTCTTATCCCTTTTCATGTACGTAAGTATTTAACAAATAAAACTCATAATTTATTATCCCTATTAATTTAATACACATGTCAATGAATGCAACATGTAATTAATTAATCAATTAATTAATGAAATTGCAAAGATTAATTAATTAATAAATATTTAATTAGTATCATTATACCAATCTTGTTTAATTAATACCATGTTAAGACAATTAATCCCTGAATTAATTTTTACTTAATAATCCTTAAACATTTATTCAACTAGGGTTTTTACATACACCCACACTTAAGGAAACTTCTTCCTGAAGTTAAGGTATCTTATGGTACAAGGAAAAGAAACATGGTTCACACATTCATAACAAGTAACCAACATTATCAGTAAGTAAGTAAAGAAAACTCATACATACTAGTGTTTATGTACAAGAAATGCATGTGTACCTAGTACATACAAGTCTCGTGCATGTACTAATAATCAAAACTATCATCCTTTAGTAATTTATGTATGCATCCAATCCAGTTAGCAAGACTAGTCTTTTATAAAAGACAACAAACCAATCAATTGTTTGAGAAATCCTTTAATTACTATTATCCAGTTCAATGATTTTATTTTAAACAATTGTGGTTTAGTTACGTAATAATGAACATAGTCACACCGTGTTGTTGGAGGTTTTGTCATCGTTTATTCAATTTTGGGTAGTGCCATCACCTGAAATCATGCACTGGTCCACATATCATAGCAATGCATCCAAACCAATATAAATTCCACATACAATATTCATATCATAATGTTTCTTGGTTAGTGGTCCTGATATCCACTTTCATCATTATTATCCCTTGGCTATTTCATAGCCCATAACCTACAGATTAGTCTGTAACACAAACTCATACATTTCTATGCATTATCGTCATGTAATTGCATACTATAATCATTTCAATTTGGTATCCCTGTACCGATAATTTAACATCAAAGTTTTCCAGTTAGAAATAGATCTCATAATATCCCATAATTCAATTTCGACATCTATTCATAAGATTATCATTTACCCAAAATAGATTGCATCATATCCAACATCATCCTAATAGTATTTTAAACATTCATAAAATTCTTCATTCTCACAATGTGTCACATCATATACATCATCATCAATAACATTTAAACATTCGTAAAGTTTCCATTCACATAGTAGATCACATCATATACATCATCATCAATAACATTTAAACATTCATAAAAGTTCATAATTTTTTTTAAAGTTTAAGTGTATCACTTAATAGTTTCACTGTGACTAGAAAATAAAGTATATAGGCCTCAGGTAATCCTGGATGTCTAAGTCAAAAGGTGGTGTTACATACACCTAACCTTCGAGAAACATGTTCTTGAGGTGGTCAAAAAAGTGAGGGATAGTCTCTCCGTAGTGTCTCGGCGTCTTCCCAAGTAGCAGATCCGGGACTATACTTGTCCCACTGGACCTTAACTTGGTCTACTAGATGGTTCCTGAGCTGTCGGAATCTACACTCCAATATGCGTAACAGTTCTACCGTGAGGGTTCCCACATCCAATACCTGCAATTCCTTCCAATTTTGTTTATGTGATTCATCAACAACATAATGACGTAAAACAGATACATGAAATACATTATGAGTTTTATGCAAGGGTGGCAGTATGAGACGATATACAGCGGGTCCAATTTTCTCTTGGATCCTGAATGGTCCTATAAATTGAGGTGAGAACTTTGTCCCCTTCCCGAACCGTATGGTACTCTTATTAGGCCTGATACGAATGTAAAACTGGTCTCCCACTTCATAACTTCGGCCGATCCTGTGCACATCCGCATAGCTTTTCTACCTATCCTGTGCTTCCTTTAGTCTCTGCCTAATCTGAATCACCTGTTCCTCCATTTATTGAATCAATTCTGGCCCAACTGTTACTCAGTATTCTAGTCTATCCCAACTCAATGGCGTTCTGCATGGCCTCCCATACAAAGCTTCGTAGGGTGGCATTCCGATGGAACTATGAAAACTGTTATTGTAGGCAAACTCTACCAAAGGTAGGTACCTCTCCCACTGGGTTTGATTATCCATTACATACATCATAAGCACGTCTTCCATGGCTTGATTTACTCTCTCAGTTTTCCCATCTGTTTCGGGATGATAAGATGTGCTTAAGTTCAATTGCGTCCCCAACGCTAACTGTAAACTTGTCCAAAACCTAGAAGTGAATCTGGAGTCCCTATCTGAAATGATCTTCTTAGGCATCCCATGCAAATGGATTACCTCACTTAAGAACACACGTGCTACATCAGTGACATCATAAGTGTCTCTAACCGGAATAAAATGAGCACACTTGGTTAACTTATCCACTATCACAAGAATGGCATTGTGTCTATGAGATGTGAGCGGCAACCCCATAAAAAAATCCATGGAGATGACTTACCACTTGGACATAGGGACATTATGTGGTTGTACGAGGCCTGCCGGGTGATGGTGGTCGGCTTTCCCTTGTTGACACTCCAGGCATTTGGCGACAAAATGGACTACATTGCGCTTCATGCCTACCCAGAAGAAGAGCTTCCTCATATTTGCATACATCTTCTTCACACCCGGATGCGTACAATAAAGTTCTCTATGGGCTTCCTTTAGCATGATGCTTCGAATATCCCCATTCTCAGGGATGTACATCCTTCCTCGATATCTTAACAGTCCGTCTATTTCCAGACTATATCCTTCATACTTTGGATCTAACTGCCTCTCGCTTTGGAGGTTTGAAGTAACCTTTAAATACCAACTGTCTTCTGGGAGTTATGTCAACACATGTTCCCTCAGATTGACCTTTAAGGTTACCAAGGAGAAGATACGTGGTCTCCTACTCAAGGCATCTGTGACCACATTTTCCTTTCCCTTGATGTACGAAATACCAAAATCGTACTCACTCATAAACTCACTCCATTGCATTTGCCTGGCATTCAGATATCTTTGAGTGAAGAGATGTTTTAAACTTTGATGGTCCGTTTTGAGCTTAATGTTTCACCCCAAAAGATAGTGCCTCCAAATTTCCAGAGCTAGCAATACAGCTGCCAACTCATGAGTCACGTATAACTCTTCCTTCTTCTTCAAATTCCTTGACACATAGGCTATCACTCCTCCATCCTGCATTAGTACAGCCCCCAACCCTTGCTTCGAGGCATCCGTGTAGACTGTGAAGTCCTTTTCCATATCTGGCTCTCATAGAATTGGTGCACTGGTTAGTAACCTCTTAATCTCAATGAATGCACTATCACACTCTTCTGTCCATTCATACCTGACCCCCTTATGCTGCAAGGTGGTGATGGGTTTCTCTATTTTGGAGAATCCTTCCACAAATCTCCGAGAATAACCTGCTAGCCCCATGAAGCTTCTCACCTCATGGGCATTTTTCGGCACTGGCCACTCCATAATGGCCTTTACCTTTTTTGGGTCCATAGAGATTCCTTCACCAAAAATGATATGACCTAAATAGTGGATCTCTTTCTGGAAGAAGGAACACTTCAATAGCTTCCCATACAATTTGTTCTCTCTAAGACAGGACAACACTATTCGCAAGTGTTCCTCATGTTCTCTTTCATTCTTGGAATAGATGAGGATGTCATCTAAAAAGACATGTACAAAACAGTCTAAGTACTTCCGGAATACACCGTTCATGAGGTTCATGAATATTGTTGGTGCGTTGGTTAATCCGAAAGGTACTACAACAAACTCGTAATGTCCAAACCGAGTTCAAAAGGAAGTTTTTGGGATATCACCTTCCTTAATCCTTAACTGATGATACCCTGATCGCAAATCAATCTTTGAGAATACCGATGTTCCTTTCATTTGATTGAAGAGGTCATCTATTCACGGCATTGGGTACCTATTTTTCACTGTAGCATGGTTCAAGTCCCTGTAGTCTATACACAGTTGTAAGGATCCATCCTTCTTCTTTACAAAAATTACTGGTGCACCCCAGGGTGAGACACTAGGCCTTATTAGCCCTAAGTCCAATAACTCTTTCAAATGCATTTGCAATTCACAAAGTTCTGGCGCTGTCATCCGATACGGAGTCTTGGAGATTGGTTATGCACCAGGTTTTAGCTCAATAGTAAAATCAAGCTCCATATCAAGAGGTAACCCTAGTAACTCGTTTGGAAAAACATCCTGAAATTATGAAAATACTGGGTACTGATCCAATGAGGGCCCCTTTCATTTGCTGCTTCCACTACATAAAGTCAACACCCTTTCCTCAAGCATCACTTCACCTTCATAGTTGATATAAAGCGTAATGCCACTTTTATCTGTACACCCTGGATCTCTACTGGTCTTCCTTCATCATCGACACAAAGCACCCTCTTTGCGAAACAATCTACCAAAGCTCGATGAGATACTAACCAATCCATTCCAATGATTAGGTCATATGCCCCGAGAGCAGTGATGTATACCTTCAACCTGGTAGTACACACTCCCAGGTCTACTATACAATTATCGACACTAGGTCCTACTGCATTCTTTTTCCCTGAAGCCATCTCGACTTGTTTAAAGTCATCATGCTCGTAGGCTGCCAACCCACTCTTTTCTAATGCATATGGTGAAATGAAACTATCTGTCACACCAGAATCAAACAAAATCTTATCATTGATATGATTTAGCGTACCTAATGACTCGACCACCGTGGATTGATGTTCGACCTGGCGATTATTAACCATTGCGTAAATCTGGTGGCTGCTACTTGCTCTCCCCATCGGTGCCATTCCTTCTCTATGCGCGAACCCTTATTGTAACTCTTGGCAGTCACGCTGGTAATGGGGTCCTCCGCACCCCCAATAGGTAATACGATATTGAACTTGTGCACTATTTTGTGAGTGTCTCTGAAATGAGTTCCTTCCCCTGGAACCCCTGCCCCTACTTGTTGTTCCCTGAGATATTTGTGGACCTGTCTGCGCCGTTAGTGATGAACGAGATGTTGCACTCGCTGCCAGTGAAATCCCTATGGCTACTGTCCTTGGAGTGACTTTGTTACCATATGGCGGTGTCCTTGAGCTCCCTTCCCTAGGAAATGTCCTCAGGGCCTTCCCTACAAATCTAGGATGATGCAAAAATGTCGGTCTTGTACCCCCAGTTAAGTTCATGTGTTCTTCCGTATAACATGCATTTTCCACCGCCTCCGCTATTGTAGATGGCTTCCACACCCGCACCATAGCTCTTATCTTAGGGTTCAATCCATAGATAAAGCGCTCTGCCTGTCATTGGTCATTATCCATATACAAAACATATTTGACCAGTTCCATAAATCTGATCTCATATTCTTCTACAGTTCTGTTTCCCTATACTAAGGCATGAAATGCCCCTACCTATTGTTCCTCGTAGTATGTTGGTAGATATTTCCTTCGGAACCTCTCCTCAAAAAGTTCCCAGGATACTGTGTCTAGGGTAAGGTGCAGTTGTCTTTATAGGTTGCCCCACCAATTCAAGGCGTTGTCTCTTAACCGAAAAATTACGGTCTTTGCCTTTGAGTTGGACACATAGTCCCTTAAGGAAAAACACCTTGTCATGCCTTCCAACCATGCTTCCGTGTGTTCATTGGCGCGACCCCCGGCAAACTTCGAAAGTTTGATCTTCTTCAATTCTCGCGTGATGTCTTTAGGTGAAGGTCCTCCCCTTGAATCCCTTGACGCTTCTGGATTACCCTTTCCAGACGATGGGGTTCCACTTTAGTCCCTGCCGGTTGTCGCCCCTTTAAATTCTCATTAATGGCTTCCAACGAGCGCAATATGAGGGCTAGTTCGGGCGATGGTGGTGGTGGCATTGGCGATGTTGGCAGTGCTTGTGACGAAGCTCCCCTGCCTCAACTCCCTCAAGTCCTGACCATCATGTATGCTTTAACCTGCATCAACCAAGTTTTCAGGGTGAGTTTAAGGATGTTTCAAATTGGTGCTACTTAAAATAGAAACAGGGTTAGGCGTAAGTTTTCTTTACTTGTCTGTAAATAGACATTACTCCTTTAGGGGATTGGCTAGGTTAGGGTTAGGATTAAGCGTCTAAGCTTGATTTCTTTGCCCTTATGAAGAAAAAACCATTGGTTCCCTTGCCCTGTAGCTACGTTGGCCTTGTGCCATACTCGCCACTTCCTATGCTTACTCTCCTAGTGCATATGCCACCTCCTTCCCACTTGTCCTACTCTAAGCCCTTTTAACTTTTCACTTATAACTAAATATCCTCTGATGCTTGACTCGAAATCTTTCCTTGGCACATAGTGTTGGCGTTGTCGATTGCTGCATTGGGATTTAGCGTTGACTTTGACTGGTGGAATGGAGTGGAGGGACTTGGCGCTCGGCTCGATGAGTTGTGTGTAAGGTCTCATGAGCCTAACACTTGGATAATCAGAGATTATTCTTCAGGCTAGTACCTTGCTATTATTGATAATTAAACTATTTATATGTGAATTTATTTGTAAAAGTGATGTGTGTGGTGCGTTGGTGTTATTTCTCTTCTTAAGGCGCGTTGCTTGGTGGGTGGTCTTGGGTTCAAAACCCTTGGACCTCTAAATTTTATACTTAACCCTATAGTACTCAAACTTAACTAATATTTTAATTAACTTTTAACTTAGGGCTTAAACTCAATTAAAGTTTAAAGCTAATTACCCCCTTTTTTTTTAAAATAAACTTTAAGAATTTAAAAAAAAAATTAAATAAAACTTTGCCCCCCTTTTTTTTCTTAAATTAAACATTAAAAATAAAATAAAATAAAATAAAACTTTGCCCCCCTTTTTTTTAAAATTAAACTTTAAGAATTAAAAAAAAAATTAAATATAACTTTGCCCCCCTTTTTTTCTTTAAT